>JAUMHM010000050.1:9876930-9892665 GCA_032362435.1 Melikaiella ostensackeni | reverse complement strand
TCTAAATCAACCCACAAAATTTGATCTTGGCACTATGATCTATTTCCTTCATTTCCCATGTTCTGTGTACATAAATCCTGTAATAATTTTTTACATATTCTTACTACTACTTATCAGAAAATAATGTTGCCAAAAGGTTTCACATACATTCAGAAAATTATATGCCATATGGATAATATGTGCATTCTGTTATTATGTAACAATGAGTACTTTATTTAAATTTTTCTCTGATCTTATGACTCTTACAGATGTTTTTGATTTCAAATATATTTAATATACTTTAGTCTACTATAAATTCATTTTTTTCTAAGTATACTGTTAATATAATTAAAATGTCATCCTGGTACTTATTACACATACAACAAAGTTTCCAAAAGGATGTACATAATTTGAGGTATAATAAATGAATACAATAGAAATTAAATTTCATAATTGAATGTAAAAATATTTTACCATCTTATTATTGTCTCTTTGGACTAAATTCTGAATCTTGATATTTATGGCTAAGACTTTCTGTATAGTTTCCTAAAATCTATTAACACATTCTTCGAACATATGATTTTTCGGGGGTTTGGGACTTTTTACTCTCAAAAAAAAGGTAAAATGACTCGTGAAATGATAAGGGTCTGTATAGAGTATAGACGGTCAGTCGTCGACCATTTCTCGTTTGCTACACTTCGTTTTTCTAAATTTTCTTCCTGGTGAAGAATTTTTCTCATAATGTAAAAAATTTATATTGAAAAAATTGGATTAATGTTTCTGTCTTCAAAAAGAAAAAGGAAATCAACCAAATTTAGAAAAATTTTTCAAAATAATTGAAAAATTTGTTTAATTAGTGTTGTGGTGAAGTGTTTGCAAAACATTGGATTACAATTTTCTGGATTTTATACGCAGGACGTTATATGAATAATTATTTTATCTATTCTTATTTTCCTGTTCTTGTTAATATAGTTAATAATAATAATAGTAGTTAATATCAAATGTTATTTGGTCAATTTTTCTATTTTCTTATTAAAATCAAAAATCTGTAAGATTAAAATAAAAACTACTTTCTTATGAGATTTTTTTTTTGTACTCAAATAGAAAACACCAGAAATTTCTGTGTATCTGTGCGTGGCAAATTTTTTTGCCAAATTCAAAATAGATATCTTAAATTTATTTGTAGTCTCACTAAACGTTTCTTGGTTTCTTTTATTGTCAAAGTCAAAACATACTTTCTTGGTAATATCAAATGTCTTGTTTGGTAAAACCCATGAAGCTTGCATTTTATCGATAAATCTTTCTGAAATGCATCCAATCTCAGTTTTTTACTAAAGTTTCACTGAAATCCATAATAACAAGAACAGAAAAATTATAATCCATAAAAAATTAACTTCCTGCGTAGAAAATTCAGAAATTGTAATCCAATGTTTTGTAACAATTCACCATAACACTAATTGAACAAACGTTTCAATTATGTCAAGAACATAAAATAGATAATCAAAGCATTTAATCATTAATAAGATCTAATTATTAAAATTTAAAATTTTAAAAATTTTTTAAACATAGAGACAGTAATCCACTTTTTAAATACAAATTTTAATTTATAAGAAAAAGATTCTTCACGGCAAAAATTCCTTGCGATTTTAACCGGGAAGAAACTTCAGAAATATAAAGTGCAGTGTAGCAAAACTATTAAAGAATTTTATTCAATCAGTAAAAAACTGAGATTGGATGCATTAAAAAAAGATTTTTGATACAATGCAAGATTCATGGGTCTTTCGAAAAAAGATATTTGATATTAACAAGAAAGTATGTTTTGACTCTAACAATGAAAAAAACAAAGAAACTTTTAATGACACTACCAGTAAATTTGAGATATCTGTCTTGAATTTGATTTAAAAAGTTTGCCGTGCACAGATTCACATACCTTTCTGGTGTTTTCTATTTTAGTAGAAAAAAAATTTTCTTTTAAGAGAGTAGTTTTCATTTCGATCTCAAAGATTTTTGATATTAATAAGAAAATAGAAAAATTGACCAAACAACAATTGGTATTAACTTCTTTAATTTTATTTTCAGATAATATCTGGATCTAATTAATGTAGGTTTTTTTATTATTTATAATTGTAGTTTTTCTATAAATTACCCCTTATGAGGCAGTCTAAATTGGTTTCGAAACATGTTGGTCCCCAGTAGTATAAAAAAGACGGAGATAAAAAAGACGGACAAAAGAAATAATGAGAGGTTTGTATGGTTGACTTTTTCTTTTTCTCCCTCTTTTTTCTTTTTGTTTCGAATTCTATTTTTGATTTCTGAACTTTTTGGGTGTTTCTTTTTTAGTACACAAAAACTTTTCATAAGAAAGTATATTTCATTTCGATCTTTAAGAAATTTGAAAAGAGAGGCATCAAGCGAAGATTTGTTCCAATCTGCAGAGTAGCCTATGATCAAACTATTAAGTTTTCTTTTAATTGAGGTATTAATGATTAACTCAATTTACCAAAAGATATCTATTTTTATTTAAAATAGTGTAAAAATTTTCGAAAGTTACCATTTTATAGAAACGTGATATTATTTTGGATTATTCCCTATTCCTTTTTTGAAAAATGGAATAATTTGAATAGATTGGTTATAAATCAACCTACAACTTACAACTATACTTCTCCCGAGTTCCAATATCAGTTTTCTTAAACAGAAAAATAAACTGAGAAATTCGTATTAATCGTTTGCTTTCACAAAGAGATAATTTTTCACAATAAAAATACTAATCTTTAGAATAAATATGTGAAAATCTTTCACAGGCTCGATAGGGGTAAGTATGATAACGGGGTTCGGTTGATAAGGAGAATATTTTGAATGTAAAACAAATCAGTTATTAACTTTTTTTACAACATAAAGATTATATCTCTTATTATTTGTGGAAAAAAGGAGGCGGTCATTAGTTATTGCTTTAATCACTTATTTTCAAAGAAGCTGAAATGCTTTTAGAAAACTCCAATTCGTAATTGTGTCATCAGGTCTTTTGATTTGAATTTTTCCTATATAAAGTACCTTTTGTTGCATTTTTTCTTGAGTGAAGGAAGATATTATATTTTCCTTAAATATTCGTTTTTTTTTTCAAATTTTACATTCTCATTATTTTTAGTGATAAATTAGGACAAGGTAATTGAAAATCAGACTTATAGTAAGTATAAGGGTAAGTGAATATCTGTCAACAGTTCGATGTTAGTTGGAGATGTTATGAACCTAATTTTTGAAATAAAAATGGAAGTATGTAATAATGATTGGTAAATAACATTTTAATATATACATTTACACAGAAAATAATTTTTTAATTACTTTAAAAATAATACAATTTGGAATAGGTGAGTTTTTCAGCGTCACTGAAACCTTCGTAACAGATTCAAATTTTATTTTTCAGGTTCATTAATATTCTTATAAATGACAAGAATTCAAAAGCAAACATACATTATAAGAATAAGTGGATGTTTCGTTAACCGTGACGGAAGTACAATCTTGTAAAATACAAAAAATTAAAAATATTTCTTCACGCAAGTTTTTGTTGACTAAAGAGGTTAACGATTAAAACTAGCTTCTTGATCAAAAATTTTATACTCATGATAAAAGACTTTAATTAATTGAAAAATATGTTTGAGGGTCGTAAACAATTATCAAAAATCACAGCGGTTCAGTAGTTGAAATTTAAGTAAAGAAAAGGGATTTTTTCCCAGAAAAGAAGATTACAAAGGGATTCCATATATTATTTCAAACTACTACAACCTATACTCGTATAGTCCTTTTTTTGTCAAAACAATTTTTTTAGCCAACTTTAAAAAATTTGTCAATCACCTTCACACTTTCTACTAATAAACATACATCAGAAAAAAATTCAAGAAGATCAAAAACTATGAAAAATAGAAAAACACTATAATCAAAAAATGCTCAAATTTTGAGGGGTTGACCACTTGACTTTTGAACGTAAACCAAATTTCAAAGACCAATTACAAAGCTACTATGAGCTTTATATATATATATATATATATATGATTCTTAAGTCTACGATTTTCATGGTGGTTTTCATTTTTTCATCAAAGATTTCACAAAAATTTGAAACAATTCATTTAGTTTTCATGGTAAGTTTTCATTTTTTATCATCAAGATTTTACAAAAATTTCAATTTTTTTTAGAACGATTTCAATGATTTCACAAAGATTTAGAAAGATTACAAAGATTTCAAGAGATTCCACAAAACTTCAACAAAGATTTTACAATTATTTCAAAGATTTTAAAAAATTTCTTGAAGATTTCTAAGACTTCACAATGATTAAAATAGTTTTCAGATTTTCAAAGATTGCAAAGGATTTCACAAAGATTTTACAGAATAGACTTCAAAGATTTCACAAATTCTAAAGATTTCAGAGATTTCGAAGACTCCAAAGATTTCAAAAAATTTCACAAAGATTTCAAAAGATTTAAAAAATGTCAATGATTTTATACATATTTTAAAGGTTTCAAAGATTTTAAATGATTTCACAAAGATTTTGTGAGTGCTCAACCTCTCGCCACATTTGAAATTTTTGTAAAGGCTTTTTTATCAGTAGGTAGATAGATTTTGATTCCTTATTCTTATCAACTTTTTTCTAATGTATTCTTTTCAGTATAGAACCCTAAATTTTTGAAAGTATTTTTATAAGTAAGCTAGAAAGAAATAATTTGAAAAAACAGAAATAGATGTTCAACACCTTTATTAATGTCAGCTTAAAAAAAGATTAAAGTGTAAAAGAAACACAAAATTAACAAAATTATTAACAAAAATAACAAAATTATGAAGATATATATATTTTTTAAATCTGCAGTTTGCTACCTAATGTTTACCTACTGTTTACCAAATATTTACGACTTTCTTAATGCTTCTTGAAGAAGGGCATTTTAAAAATATTCCATTTTCACGAAGCCACCTTATGAGAGTATAAGATGTTTTTGATTTTCAGTTAGAGAATTGACTTATTTTTCGCATTTATTTTCTAGATTGAATTGCTAGCCATTTCTTCGCTGTCGATTTTCTTAAAATCAACAAACTTAGCAAATAAATCGTTCAGAAAACACTTGAAATCGGTATCATTGGAGAGAATCACTTTGAAAGCGTCTTTTTATCTGTTTCAAATGTCTGTTTATGATTCTCGAAAAATGAATCAAAATTTTGTTTAATAGAATTGGAAAAAGGGTCAGAACTCTCGATTTTAGGTATTTTAGGGAATTTTTTAAATTGAAGGATGGAAAAGGTGTATTAGGTAAAAAGGGGACGGGCTGTAATCCCTAAATTATGAAAGAGATACATTCAATAAAATATTAGGAAAAAAACCAAATTGTACATGAATGTCTACAAATAACAATCTTAAACTGTCAGAGGAAAATTCATAATTCAAAGAAAAACTTTTTCATATTTAAAATTAAAAACAACAAAATTTAAGATATTTAAATTTAAAAAAATGAAAATGTAATAAAGAATTAGATATAGAAAGAGATACAAGTTTCTTAGACATTCCAAAAATTTTTTTAATGCAATGTACCACTTACTCGATTCCTACCTTATAATTGAAAAAAAATTCCTTTAAGGAATTATTTTAATATTAAAAATAAAACCATCCTTTGAACATAAAATAAAAATCATGTTTTATGCACAAGCAAGTATAATTATAATTATTCTAATTGGAGAAATTCTCTGGTGTAGTCAAAAGTATTAATTATAATATCGCTCAGCCATCGAGGATTCAAATTCATTCAAATTCAAATTCATTTAAATTCATCAGCAAATTGAAAATAATTTTTAAGACAACAATTTTTTTTCACAGATTAATGTGGGAAGGGGCTTGAAAATCAGAAAACTGCTTTTAAAATATTCAGCTTGTAACGCTTTTTCGGAATTTTTCAAGTGCACAGGATTTCAATTTAAAGTTATTATATAGTGTATTTACCTAAACTTCAAACGTGCATCAGTATTAAATTAGTCATTTCGAATGTTTCATTCCGACACTTTTAATTTTTATATTGTGCTGCAAATTGAAAACGTTATTTCAGTTTTGTAGATTTGAAATTGGAGTTTTCAATTTTGAAATAATTGTAAAATATTCAGCCTTAAACGCTCCCATTTTGCGCGTACAACTTCTGAAGTTTAATTTTGGATCTGCCAAATTTTCATTGCCCTGAATATAAAACTCTTAATTTAAAAAAAAAAGAAATGAAAATTTTTATTTTTCACATTTTGAAAACTGTGACTTTCAACTTTCAAAGCATATAAATTTGACATAGTATAACTTTTCAGCACTTTAAATTCAAAATTTTTGAATTTTAAAAGATTTAAGGTTGAAAATGGTCCACTTTTAAGTTAAAAAATAGAATAATTTTCAGTTTTAGAAGGTTATTACTGACATCGTTTAAACTGATAAGCCTAAGAATAAAAATTTCTTCATTTTTATAGCTTTCAAGTGTTTGAAAATGTACAATTTCAAATATTCCTAATTTAAAGATTGTTTAGTATAGAAGGCTTTAAATTGGTATTTACTCAATTATTCAAAGTTTTTACTTAAAATTTTATAGGCCTGAAATAATTAATCTATAATGGATTTCCTATACTTTTTTTGTGATTATACGAAAATATTATAGGAATTGAAATTAGAGAATTTGTAAATAAATGATTTATTTTGAACCATTCAAAGTATATAAAAATTGTGATATTTATGAGAATTAGTCACAATTTAAAGGGCTTTCTTCAACAAATCTATAATGAAACTTAAATACTATCAGAATCATTATTTTTCTTATACAACATATTATTTTGTAGATAATAAATATATATGGCATATGTGTCACATATTTTTATTAATTTTTATGACCATTGTCTTCAATATACTTCAATATATTGCAAAAATCTAATTTCACTACTTAAGGGATGGTGTTTGAGGTTTAATGCATATTAGGTTTAGGAGGGTAAAAATTGAAAAGTTCATGAATTTAAATTTGAAACTCTACAATTTCGGACGTTTAAATACAACTTTTAGCTTTCGATAAAAATTAACTTCAGAAAATTGATTTATTCAGGCTTTTAGTTCAAACTCTTGAAAGCCTAGAACATGTGATTTAAGAACTATAAAATGTGGGACATTTCAGGCCAAAGTTAATTACTTAACTAAGCCTCCGTTTGAATTATTTTTTAACTATGAAATGAAATTATTTTCAAACGATAAAATTTTAAAAATCTAAAAGTAAAACCAAACCATTTTCAATGTATCGATACATGCTTTCAATTCACAGTTGGTTAATATTGAATGAGTGCAGTTTGAAATAATTGAATGTTGAAAGTTTCAAGCTAAAAGCTAATCAAGAAGTATGATTTGAATTGTTCAAACTGACAGTTTTGAAAGATTTAAAAAGGGGAAAGTCATACAACTTTTATAATATTTGAAATTATTCTGACTTTTTTATATAATAAATTAAGAAGGTTAAAGACTTCTCTCATGCTTGAAATTAATAAATTGTAATTGTAATAGATTTTATCAATTTAATTCTTTTCACTAAAGCCAAGATCAGAAGTCAAAACGGTAAGTCTTCTTCTTTATTGAAAGTATTTTGAGAATTAAGAAATTAAAAAGTTATTAAGTGAGAAGGAAAATCAAAGAAAAATAATGAGTAAAACGTAAAATATATTTACTTCAAAAATGTTAGTTTCCTGTTATTAATTTCATTTTCTTGTACAATTTCGAATATTTGAAATCGATCCCAAAGCATTTCATATATTAACAATTGCGTATTATTTCAATTCACACTTACTTAAGTATTTCGAAACTTTAAATAATTAAACGAAACAATTTTAAGAATAAAAAACAAAAGCGTTTCAACGAATCAACTTCATGCTTTGAACGGAATGTTTTAGCTGCGTACGCTTGTAGATTAATATTAGTAATTATTATTCAAATTCGAAACTTATTCGAACAAGGTCCAAAAGTTAATATTCCTACTTATTTTAGCGAATTCGACTTAATTCTTTTTTTTAAATCTAAGCGATCAGAAACTCGATTTAATTATCAAACAAATCTTTCTGAATCATACAGACTACACAATTACGCTAATTTGCTTTACTATTTACATATATGTGAGTAATTACTACATAAAACAGATATTAATTTGCATGCGTGTTAATATTTTTACACAAAATATATTTCTACAACCGTGGAGTTATTGGTCGCGTATAAATTAAGGATCAATAAGTCTGCAAATAATTTAAGACACTACATGGCTATAAATATCCATTTTTTCTAAGTAATACAAATTTCAATTTCGCAGAATATAATAATTTGTCTCATTCCAACAAGTTTCTCAAATTTCAGAGAATCCCCCACATAATTTGTAAAGCCTCATAGAATACAAATTACAATAAACAAGACTTTTTTCACTTTCAAAGACAGCCGACATTTCTCATATTTTTCGAATGAATTTGAGATGCGAAGAGCTGGGAGAAACTGCATAAAAAGATGCAGGGTAAGAAACAAAGGAAGATTGATGAAAAGTAAGAAAAGAAGAAAGAAAAAATATTGTAAATTGATCGCCACTGATTTATAGTTTATACCTGCCTATACCTAACCTGTAACCAGAGTCACTTTTTATTTTCAATTCCAGGACTGCAAAGAGCAAAAGAATCCGCTGACTCAGACGAAAATGATTTGACTATACTGCGTGCGCGAAAGAAACGAAATTATAATTCGACTTATCTATATTTTCATAACCGAACCTATTCATTTTAGTCGGCTAATCTTTCCTCTCGATAGGTTTTGAATTCTTAATTAAAAATTACAGTCGGTGAAAAATTGTCTTTCATAGCCTTGGGTAATTTATGATGGAAGCGATGTTGAGGAACCGTTTCAAGGTCAAGACCATGAATGGAGCCGTTGACCCAGGTCGTTTTCATTTAAACTTGAATTCGTTCATATCTTCTAAAAATGTTACTCAATCAGACCTCTGACAAAGCCAAAATGTGAAGTATCGCTTTGCGCATCAAAAACTTGCCTACTCTCCAATGATGAGTAAGTTACTTTTTGAAACGAACTTCTTATCTGTTTATACTCCCCTTTTTACGGGCTTGAGAATCTTTACAGAACCATCACATATTTTTTGTAATGCATACCTGGAATGTTTGATTTTCGAAGCATGTGTAGCGTGTGGGAAGTGACCAATTTTGAAACTGTGTTAAAAAGCAGTTATGAAAAGACTTTTTGTAACTGCTGCGCTTGCGCTCTTAGAGCAAGATAACTTTTTCTAGCTGCTGCGCAGGCGCACTTCAATCCCAAATCACTTTCCAAGTGAGCTGGGATCGAGTATAGCAACATAACCTCACTACTGGCTTTAGGTGTCCAAAACTTAATTACTCACACTCCTGATACTGATACGTGTTTTTGTACGGCGATTTACGTAATTTGCGAAGGAACTTCGAGTGACACGTGACAACCCATCCCTGTCTATTCCTTCACGGTAGTGTGTAATGTATCTGAATGTATCGGGTGCGAACAACTGCGATCAGCTGATCGCGCGTGCTGTCAAATTTCCGTTTTATTTTTGGTTTTAAGTCCGGTAGTTAATTTAATAGAAACAATGAGTGAATCTGAAGGTAGTGACGTCGATCAGACACCACTAGAGGTTCGTGAATCAACTGAGCAAACCACAAACAATTTATTGCCCAAGCAATCGAAAGAGAAATGTATGTCAGTTTACAATCAGTTAATGCTTTGGAAAATGAGAAAAGAGTGAAATCTTTATCTGAAAACATATTGTTGGCATATTTCAGTGAATTAGCAAAAAATTTAAAACCTTCAGCTTTGTGGTCTCGCTATTCAATGCTGAAGAGTACCATAAAAACCAATGATAATATTGACATTGGTACTTATGGCAAACTGAATACCTTTTTCAAAAGGAAATCAACTGGATTTGTCAGCAAAAAATTCAAAACTCTGTCACCAGAGGATTGTGCAACTTTCCTAACCGAAGCTCCTGATCAGCAGTATTTAGCAACGAAGGTAAATATAACAAAAAATTTATAGACTTAAATCTTCTTAATTTTTGCTGATTGACATAAGCTCACTCTGTTATACTAAAGACGCTCCAAAAATAATGCTTTTTGTGCTTCCCTTTTTTACTCTTTCTTTGTATCTTTTATGATTTCAATGTAAGTAAATAGAAGGGATTACTTTTGGAGCGGCCTACTTATTAATTTATTTGATCATTTATCTACATAATGTCAATAAAATTAAATAATTTTAGTAATAATAACAACTTATTATGTTATTTGCAGGTTGCTTTAATCTTTGGAATCACTGGTGCACTTCGAAAGGCAGAGCTCTACGATTTCATGATAAACGATATCAAAGACCATGTCTCTCATTTACTGATAACAATACCAAAAACAAAAATGCATATTCCGCGAACATTTACGATTGAAGGTGAACTCTACTCCAATTAATTAAAAAAATATGAGCTCTTTGAACACAAAATGTAGATTCCAGTAGTTTTTTTTTGAATTATCAAAATGACAAGTGTTCGCATCAAGTCATTGGCATCAAAAAATTTAGTAATATGCCAAAGGTCGCTATATTCTGGAGCCAAAATAACGTCTCTCAAACGTCATGGTGGATGGAAATCCACTCAGGTTGCAGAAGTTTACGTAGAAGATTCGGTGAACAATAAAAGAAAAATATGCAATCAAATAACAAAATCATTGAATGTTAAACCGTCTTCTACAACTAAAAAACCTAGAGATGGATCTCCATCACCAAAGCGCTCCAAAACCAAATCGAAGGTGAACTTCGGCGCATCCACATCTAAAGATTGTGGCTCAGAGGATACACAATGAATAAGACCAGCTACTAATTAAAACAAAATTGTTTATCAGTTCTCTAATTGTTCAAACGTAACAATTCAACACTTTGTAGAAGACGACAAAGATTCACCAGCGTAGAAAAACTAAAGCTTGACTTAATTTTTCTATATTTTGCTGTTAATAGGTTCTCTAATTATTTCACTAATATTTATAATAAGAAAAATAGGGAAACTTGACTTCATTTTTGTACATTTTCATTTATTATCAGTTCTATAATTGTAAATTTTTGAAAATAATTCAAAAATTAACCCGAGTAAAGGGAAGTGTTAAATTATTTTTGTCAATATATTTTTCAAACTCACTTCTTGTTTTTATTTGTAAGAAGTTGAAAAAAAATCAAAAATTAAACAAATTCTTCTTGTTTTTATTGTTTCTCGAATCGAAAATTTCATGCATTTGTTACAAAAAATATCGTATGTAACAAGTGCAAAAAGGAGGCAGTTTCAACTGTTGTGAAATTTGCTGTACTTGCCATCGGCTCATCTTCAGGTCGTTTCCAGCTCGCCTTCGATTAACTCTGGGCCGTACAGCAAACTTCACACTCGTTTGGAACTACGTACTTTCCGCACTTGTTACATAATATACTATTAAAAGAAATACGCACTGGACAACTACCGGTCGAATTGTGATAAACAAATTTTTGTGCCAGAAATAATAATTTTTTGGATTAAAAATGTTTTTTTCTACTAATCATTAACATTTTTTCAATGTTCATAAATATTTACGGTTAAATTATTGAGAAAAAAAGAATTAGATATTTTTTTGAGAAATAGGTATGAGGACCCTCTTCGCCCAAAAAAGATTATTAAAGTTCGTGTCTCTCGTTACGCGCACTTCCCTCTAAGAGAAATTAATAAAGAAATCCTAAATATTACTTGAGGAAAAGCAATTTTGTTTTGAATTCAGAAATATTTTTTATTACTCACGTTGGTGAATATAAGTTTGAAATAAGAGAATATTATACAAAAAGAAAGAGAAATTTATATAAAAAGTGAGAATTACAATAAAACTGGTTCCATTTCAGGAAGGTTGAAGTAGTGCTGTTACTTATTTTTATAAAAAGTAAAATGGGAGCTGAGACAAAAAGAGGTATACAACTTTCTTTTTAAATGAAACTGGGACGAAGGCAGCTAACTACGGAGGGACCCTTTTTATTCATTTTTTTGTCTGTTTCCTTTCATTTTATGCAATTCCATAACATTGAGGTCCGGGTTTTAACGCCGCACAGTTCCAATAAAAAATGTATGATATTCCACTGCGAGTAGTATATATTTTCAACTTTAAATAAACAGCCTTGGGAGAATTATTCGAGTTGTTTCATTTACTACTTTAAAATTTTACTGTTTTGTCAATTTTAAATAAATCTTGAGTGTTTCTTCAGATTCATTTATCTTTTGACGTGTATGAATATTTTATGGAGAAATCGAGAAAACAAAAAAATGACAAATGGGAAACGAGGATATAGAGGATTATTGTAAGCCAACGTGTTCAGGAATATTCTGCAGAATAAAGCTTGCATCACTCGTTCAAGTTGACATTCCAAGTTTAATCTTTAATCAAATGAAGAACTTTACTCTGCAAAATCGTATTGATATCGCAAGCTTCTTCGCAAATCAAGTATGGTGGTTTGAATAATTATTAATTTGTAATACATACAGTAATTACTAATAATATTCCACAAGCCTACACAGCTGATCCCGAGGGGCTATTCATTCCGAAGTCCGCTGAAATCAATGTAACGTTATTTTAGCAATGTCGTGTGACTTTGAGCGTTGTTTTGTGACTTCATCTGACTCCAGTTTTTAAGTTCGTTCGTTGCTGACTTCGACGAATTCAAACGATGACTGTCGACTTCGATCTGACTTTATCCTGACTTTATGACTCGGTGTGATTCGGCGCGAACTATACACCGCGACTGCTATCACATATTACAGCAATTTATACAATTGTAGGTTATGTCTCTTCTTTACAGTCTGAAATGAATATTTATTGATTAAGCACGAGTAATTAACAACCAAAATACACAAATTATGCTTGAAAAACTTACTAATTTGAACATCTGAAGGTTATGTTAGTGTTTTTTACCGAGAATAGGTATTTTTGAGAACAAATCTTTGAATATTGCAGAAAACTTATAAATTTGAACGTTTCTAGGTTATGTTAGATTTTTTCACCAGGAATAGGCATTTTTAAGTGCAAATCTTCATGTATTGTAGAAAAATTACAAATTTGAACATTTTTAGGTTATGCTAGGGTAATTTCACTGGAAATTGGTATCTTCCTACAGAAATCGCGTTGAGCCTTGAATAAAAATAAAATTTTATTATTTGAAGGTTATGTCAGGCTTTTTTCACCATGATTTAGTAGTTTCAAGAACAAATTTTGAAGTCGTTTACAAAGCTAACAAGTTTGAACCTTTTAAGGTTATGTTAGAGTTTTTCGAGGGAAATGGGCATTTTTGAGAATAAATCTTCAAGCATTGCAAAAAACTTAAAGGTTTTAATATTTTGAGGTTATGTTAGAGTTTTTCACCGGTATTGGGTATTTTCAAGAATAAATCTTCAAATATTGCAGAAGACTTACAGGCATGATCATTTAAAAATTATGTGATAGTTTTTTCCTCGAAAATGGGTATTTTTCAGATCAAATCTTTAAGTGTCTTACAAAACTTACAAGTTTGAACATTTTGAGGTTGTGTTAGAGTTTTCCACCGGTATTGGGTATTTTTAAGAGTAAATCTTTAAGAATTGCAGAAAACTTGCAGGTTTGATCATTTCAAGCTTATGTGATGGTTTTTTCATCGGAAACGGGTATTGTTTATATCAAATCTTTAAGTCTTTTACAAAACTTATAAGTTTGAACATTTTAACCTCATGTTAAGATCATTTGATTGTAAATTGGTATTTTCCAGGAGATATCTTCAAGTGTCAGAGAAAACTGAAACTTTTGAATATATTAAGGTGATGACAGGGGTTTTTCATCAAAAATTGGTCATTCTTGGTCATTCCTACTGGGCTTCAAAAAATTTTTAAATTTTGCTTCATTTTCCTCGAAAACTCGTACCCTGAACTTTGGTGGAGACTGGTGCGATTCAACAGATTTATATTTCTTTCTGTACCTTGCTTCAGCAGCCTTAAGGATGTAAACTCTCTCATCTAAAAAATGAACATTATTAAAAATATTAGATTTAATGCTTTCATCATTATTAAAAATATTTTATAAGATGGAGAAAAATATCATTATTGTTAATTTAACAATAGTTATTGAGAGTTTTAGTTTGTCCATTTTCTTTAGGTAAAAGTTGGACTGTTTATTAACACTATAGGATCAGATAAGAATGCGCCTTTTACCTAAAGAGAAAGCAAAATCTATAACACTCAATAACTATTGCCACATTCATAATTTCAACTTGAAATTTTTTTTCTTTGAAGTTCGCTATGAGTCATTTTCTTCCCAAATTCATTACAATCAACAATCAGAATATTTTCCTCGATTTTATAAACCATTCTTAACAAATTTCATTTTTTAGATGAGACAGTTTACATCCCTAAGGCTGTTAGAGCAGACTACAGAAAAATATCGAAATCTGTTGAATCGCCCTAATATCCACCTAAGTTTAGGGTAACGGTTGTTGAGGAAAAAGAAGCAAAATTGTAAAGTTTCTTGAAGCTCTGCAGGAGAGTAAAGAAATACGTTTTTTCTGGTAAAAACCCACATTTTCGGTGAAAAAACTCTCATATAACCTTAAAATGTTGAAACCTGCATGTTTTTTCCCAATACTTGAAGACTTGTTCTTTAAAATACCCACTTCCGGTGAAAAATCACTAATATAACCTCCAAATGTTTGAATTTGTAAGTTTTTTTTAACATAATTTGAGTATTTTGGTTGTTACTCACTCGTACTCAATCAATAAATATTCATTTCTGACCGTGGAGAGGAGATATAACCTACAATTCTATAATTTGCGAGTTTATTAATTCATTAGTTAATTATTTAATTCTGTTGCTGCAATATGTGACAGCAGTCGTGGTTCATCCCAAATCAATATTTACTTATCCTTGGTACTAACATTTTCAATTTTGAAATTCATTGCTCTGCAGCTCCATCTATTGCTTAAATTTAATTGAATATTCTAACATTACTGAAATTCGCCCCGTTTTGACGAACACGCGCCTCTCATCTCAATCATAACACCCGCCCAAGTTTTTGCTCTCTGAAAATAATTGTCGTTGGACAAATCATGCTTTAAAGAAACAATGCTTTGGAAAAATCGATCCCTACTCTGATCGATATATATTCACGTAGGCGCGCGGCCGCGCCGATTTCGTCTGACTTCGCCAGACTTCGTTCTGACTTCCTACTGACTTCGCACTATGCTCTATTCCAGGCCTGTCCAACGAGGAGAAATTCCAGGAATTTTCCTCGAAACGGCTCATTTTTTAGATGCTAGTTTTCCACCTCCACTGGCCTGAGCTCGCTAGTAGAGTGTCGTGGTGGTGATTCGTGTCGCGTGCTCTTTTTTTATTTCAATGTTGTAAAATGTATCTCAGATGAAACACAAATTTTTACTCACATCCTGCCTTAAACTAGCTGTGAATTCGATCTCGGGTGTTTCCACTTTGTTTGTATTTATAATTGTAGAGTGCTCATTTTTAATGAGCACTTTTCCTCCTCATTATGACTAATTAGCAAATATATTTGCTATATTTGCTAAAAATTGAAAATTACGATATAACAGTATGACAGACATTTTATCGCAAATATGTACTTCTGTTTGATTAAATGATAATAATTTCCAGAAATGTCTCTGCTAAAAGGTTGAACAAAACTA
>JAUMHM010000050.1:9861110-9872286 GCA_032362435.1 Melikaiella ostensackeni | reverse complement strand
TCCAGAGGTACCGGCTCAGGGATCGAACTCCGGACCTCTAGTAGGAAGTCCGAGCGCTTAACCGTCTGAGCCACCGATTATTATTATTATATTATATATATATATATTATTATTTATCTATTTTTTTGGTTAAAAATACATCTTTTCGGTTGGAAATTCATGCATTTTTTGAAAATTCGTCTTTTTTGTTGAAAATTTAACTATTTGATTATAAATTTAATTTGTTTATTGAAAATGCCAGAATTTTGTTGAAAATTCATCCTTTTCTTGTTGAAAATTCGTCTTTTCGACCTGAAAATTAAACTAATTTTTGAAAAATTAATTTTCTTTTGGTTACAGATTCATCAATTTAGTTGAGAATCCATCTTTTTGCTTGAACATGTTTCTTTTATTGTTGAATTCAACTGTTTTTGTTTTAAAATTGAAGTATTTTTTGGTTAAAATATCAACTATTACATTTTTATTTGCAAATTCATCTTTGTTTTTTTGAAAGTTTACGTATTTGATTAAAAATTTATTTATTTTATTGGAAATTCAACTGCATGAGAATTGTGAATGAAATATTTTCGATTGTATTCGAGATTTCGAGATTTCTTTTCTTATTTTAGAATGGATAGAGTGTATCTCAATCAAATTGGGGTAGTTGAAAATTCAGAAATTTAGTTGCCAATTACAAACACACTAATTATTCTGTTAAAATCTTAACCTTTTTGCTTGGAAATTTTTTTCTAAAAATTGTTGAAAAAAAATTGTTTTCTTGAAAATTAGTCTTCTTAAGTTGAAAATTTAACTGTTTCGGTTAAAATTCAACTATTTGGTTGAAAATTTATATTTTTGTGGAAAATTCAACTCTTTTGTTAGAAATTTCATTATTTTTGGTTAAAAATGCAACTGTTTCGTTGAAAATTAATCTGTTGTAGCTAAGGATTGAACTATTTGGATGAAGATTCATCACTTGAGTTTGGAACTCATTTCTTTGGCTGAAAATTTACCTATACTGTTGAAAATTCATTCATTTTTTATTGAAAATTAATTTTTTTAAATGAGAAATTTAACTATTCTATTTTTAGTTGAAAATTTATGTTTTTATAGAAAAATGTAACTGTTCGGTTAAAAATTTATGTATTTTGTTGAATACTCGTCTTTCTGATGGAAAATTAATCCTCTTAACTAAAAAATTAACTAATTTGTTGAAAATTAATCTTTTTTGGTGGAGCATTTAACTATTTTGTAGAAAATTCTTCTTCATTGGTTTAATTCAACTGTTTTTCATTTAAAATTAAAGTCTGTTTTAGTTGAAATACCAACTATTTCATTTTACATTGAGAATTCTTCTTTTTTGGTTGAAAGTTCAAATACTTTGTTGCAAATTCAATCATTTTGTTGAAAATTATTATTTTTTGGTTAGAAATTATGTATTTCATTTGACTAAAAATTTATTATATGTTATTGTTATATTATTATATATACATTATTATAATATTTTTTTTGTTAAAAATACATCCTTTTGGTTGAAAAAATCGACTATTTGGTTCAAAATTCAAGCATTTTCGGAAACTTCGTCATTTTTGTATGAAAATTCAAAGTATCTAACGTTACGGAATTTTCCGTAAGACCAACCCCTTTCCAGCTCGTTTAGGGCTAAAGTTACGGAATTTTCCGTAACTGAAAATTCATCATTTAACTCTTTTGTTGAAAATTCGTCTTTTGGTTCGAAAATTCATCTTTCTTGTTAGAAATTTCATCATTTTTGGTTAAAAATGCAACTGTTTGGTTGGAAATCAATCTGTTATAGTTAAGGATTAAACCATTTGAATAAAGATTCATCATTTGGGTTTGAAATTCATTTCTTTGGCTGAAAATTTACCTATACTGTGAAGAATTCATTTATTTTTTGGTTGAAAACTAATTTTTTTCAAATGAGAAATTTAACTATTCCATTTTTGGTTGAAAATTTATCTTTTTTATTAAAAAATTTAACTGTTCGGTTGAAAATTTATACATTTGGTTGAAAATTCGTCTTTTTCATAGAAAATTAATCCTCTTGGCTAAAAAATCAACTAATTGGTTCAAAATTCATGCATTTTTTGAAACTTCGTCTTTTTTTCAACACTGAATTATTTGGTTATAAATTTAATTATTTCATTGAAAATGCAACAATTTGGTTAGAGAGACATCCTTTTTTGTTAAAAATTCGTATTTGTAGGTTGAAAGTTAAACTACTTTTTGAAAAATTCATTTTTTCTGGTTGGAAATTGTCCTTTATTGTTGAATTCAACTGTTATTGATTTAAAATTAGAGTCTTTTTTGATTAAAATATTAACTATTACATTACTTACCAACTCATCTTTTTTTTTGAAAGTTCAACTATTTGATTAAGAATTTATTCATTTTATTGAAAACTCAACAATTTGGTTGAAGTCATCCTTTTTGGTTAAAAACTCGATATTATTAATTATTTATTATTGTTTCAGAATTTGTTATAATTCTTAATGCTAAAAAATTTGTTTGGTAGTGAATTTCTGAATTGTTGATATTCTTAATATTAAGACTATTATTAATTAATATTTTGATGTTCTTGTATCGATAACTGGTCAAATTGATTTTTGGAGAAATGAGAAAAAATCTACCACTCATGTAAAGTCGGCGTTCCCGGTTCAAATCCGGGCCGAGGTAGATTTTTTCTCATTTCTCCAAAAATCAATTTGACCAGTAATCGATATAAGAACATCAAAATATTAATTATAGGTAATACCTGGATTATGTACCTTGCCTGCAATAGATAATATTAATAGCGTTGTTGTTGGTTGAACCAAATTTTTTTTAGTATAGCAAAACGTTTTGTTAAACCAACAAAAGGATTTGTTGATACGACACAAATTTTGTTGAGCCAACAGTACATTATCTTGTTGAACGAAAAACTTCCTCAGTGTGTCATACGTAGTTCCTCTTGAAACAACTTCTAAATTTAGAAACACATTTCAAATTGAACAGGAGGCATATATTTATAATTTATCTGTAGACAGCAGTGAGTATTCCGTGAGGTACTGGATCTCACCTAACGTTTCAAAACTTCATGTAACATTGATACCTCGGCGCCGCATTATTATGCTTGTTGCATTACATACCTACACGATTCACCTGTCAAAGCTATAAATGCTTCACCAGTGCTATCATATCCACAGACTTCCGTGACTTCTCGAGAAGCTTTCCTCGTCACAGAAAACATTTTATTCTTAGCTTTTCATCCCAAAAAATTTAATAACATATTTTCAGATTTTATTATTTTAAATCACTTTAACTCGAATGCAAATCTGGAAGATTTGAGTTAAAGATTAATTCTTTATCACGTTGCAGTTTCGTTTAAAACCCATAAACTATTTAAAGCTACACTGGAAAAACTGTTTTGTTTCAGATTATGCCACCAATTTTATTTTTATTCCAACAAAATTTTGATTATTTCAACAAAAGCACTGACCAGTGTTACGGATTTTTCCGTAACATCAACCCGATCAAGAATAGCGCTGAGGCTAGAGTTATGGAAACTTCCGTAACCTTAGCCCTGAACGAGCTGGAAAGGGGTTGGTCTTACGGAAAATTCCGTAACGGTAGTCAGGTTGTTCAACAAAACGTTTGATGAGTCAACAAAAATTTGTTTGAAACAACAAAAACTCTATATTTCATTAACTAATCAAGTTTTTGTTGAGCCTGAGTATTTTGTTGAAATAAACCAAATTTAGTTATGACAATAAAAGAATTGGGTAACAGAAATACCGACCAAACATTTTTGTTAATTTAACAGAACATGTTTCTTGATAATTTTGATGGGAAATTCTGATGATATAATTCGAAATTTTGATTCGAAATTCTGATGATATGAATCAAACCCTAATTTGACAATACAAGGTGGTATATAATTAAAAAAAAAATTAATAAAAGTGTGTGCTGCTTTCGCCTACAAAAAAGAGTTTCGTAGAGTAGTAAGTCGTTAATGAAGTGGTTCAATTCTCTTTCCTCCCCCTCCTCTCTCAGCACTTCCCCTAATTTTCCCATCCCCACATTTCCCCTCGACTCCTATCATTTACCATTCACTCCCTTCTCATTTCCCTTCACTTCCCCTAACGACCCCTCATTACCCCTTATTTCTTATCACTTCCTCTCATTACCCCATACTTCCCCTCATTTCCCATCACCCGCCCTCCACTAACTTCCCCTTTTTCATACAATGGACGGACACCCGACCGAAACCATGAGGGTTTGTGTCCGGAACTACGAAACCCTGAAAAACTATGCAATTTCATCTAAAAATATATGCAGTTGAAGAATTTACATAGATAATTTTAGTTAAACTAACCTTCATAATTTTTTGACGTTGTGTTGTTTAAGGAAGAAAAATTGGTGAAAATTCGAAGCTCGAAAACACTCATTCGTGATACCTAGCTTTGAAAACAATCTTATTTCAATAAAATCTCCGTCATCAGGCAATTTCATCGCAATGTTTTACGGCATGACTTAAAAATATTAAAATCTGTCGAAAAATTGGTGAAACAAAGTGTTCCTCCTGCTTTCTCTAAGTAAACTATGCACTTGAACGAATAGGTATTAGTTAAATAATAGCCATGGCTACGTGTACCAAAATGTGGATACGAATAACTAAATTTTTTCGATGTGAATAGTGAGACCTGTAAAAGAGACTATTGGTACCCAAATTTCGGTATAAACAGCTGATTTTTTTTGGTACACATAGACACTGCATTAAAGAATAGTGAAATTATTAAAATACATTATTTTACTGTTATCATTGATTGAAAAACTTGTAATGTGTAGAAAATATATTAATTTCGCGACTTACCTAAAAAAATCAAATGCTTGGTAAGTTTCATAAAAATAATTAGATTTTGAAAATTTTTAGTCGACTTTCGAAATTGAATAATTTTTCAAATTTCAGGCTGATAACGCAAAATTTCAAAATATGTAATAAAAGTTCTCAGTAAAAGAATTCTCCAATTCGACAAATTGTTCGATTTTGAATTTTTTTTATCTTTTGATGAACAAAAAAACAACAATCAGTTTGTAGATTTTTTCCTATATGATTCACAGAGACGCTTCAATTAAGAACACTTCAATTCTAGAATTCTTCAAATTTGGATAATTCAATTGATAAATTGTTCCGTTTTTAAATCCTCAAATTTAAAACAATGTTAATTTCGAACGCTATCAAATTATCAATTTTATGAAGCTTTGTATGCTTCCAGTCAAAATTTTTTCAGCCTTTGGTGCTTCTATTGCAAATGACTTTCCAATTATAATTACTGGAAAGTTTAAATTTGTAAATATGTATAAATTCTAGTTCTGGAAAGGTTACAATTTGAAATTATGCCATTTTGAACGTTTCTATTGACAAATTTGAAAATTTCAAACATTTAGGCTTAAAATAATTGTTTCTTCGGAATGTATTTTATTCTCAGTGAATTAATGAATTCCAGGTTATCCAATTCTTAACGAATCAATTTAAAATACAAACAGGTATGTAAATATAATTGCAATTACGTAGATATAATTTTTCAAATTCTTGAAATTAAAAGATCAATACCTCACTTTATAGAATTCTTTATTCTTGAAAGCGTCAAACCTAAAGTATTTGAATGTAAGACGCTTTGAATTAAAAAGTACAAATTTTTCACAATTAATTTTTAATGCATTCAATTCAAAATATTTGCTTATGAGACTTACATACATTTAATATATGATCAATTTTTAATGCTTAAAATCTAATATAATTTCATTTCAAATGCTTCCAATTAGAAATTACTTTCCATACATGTACTTTTAAATACATGTACTTTCAAATTTTTGATGCATCCAATTTGCAATTATATAACTTACAATTAGAACATTTCAATTTAAAATTTCCAAAACTGTCACGATTCAAATTCTAAAATATTTCAATTTAGAAAGCTAAAAATGGTTGACTTTTTCTAATTCCAATCGATGCAAAGATATAAAATTGATCAACTTTAAAACTTTTTTTAGAAATTTTTCTGTTTTGACCTCTACAACTTGAATTATTTCGTTCTATAAAATTTAATTTTGCGCTTCGAATGGAAATTGTTCTACTTCAAAAAGTATAGTGCTCAATTATAAAATGATTAATTTTCAAGAATTTACTTCAAAGTCGTAAAATGAACTTTCTACATTTGAATTTTAAATTGTACACATTTACAGGATTAAAACTATTCAAATCGTTTAATTTGTAACGCCCAAAAGCTTCGAAACTTTGAATCAATTCAGTTTTAAACAGAAATACAAAGAGAAATGAAGATAAGTTAGTGATTTGTATTATTATAAATAAATTTAACTTCAGCGTTGATCGAATCCATATCAATCATTTTTCAAAATTTGAAATATGTCTAAAATTACGAAAAGTGTGAGGATTTGTTTGAAAATATCAAAAGTCGATTTTCACAAAAATCCACATTTATATTTTTTGCCAATTTTTTGCGGAATTTAGCCATCTACGAGGAACACATCTTATGAAATTTATGCCGGCTAAACTGTTTTTGTGGCCACGAGAATTTTTTTCCGTACAATCGAATTTTCGTATTTTTCTCGGAAACAATAGAACATACAAAAAACATTTCAGATAAGAATTTGCACATCTAGAAAATTTAAAAAAACGCATTTTTCTTTTTCGTGATATCTTGCATTGTTCACGAAAAAAATTCAAAAATTATATTTTTAGGAAAAAAAATTCTCCCAGCACAATAAATGGTTTAACCCATATTGAACTAATACTCGTAGGATGCTCTCCTTATATTAGCGGAAATTTGAAAAAAATAAAAAGTTGGAGTTTTGCAACAAATCTTTTGTATTTTTTTCTTCAAATTTTGAAAACATGAAAAGATTTGCTGAAAAATCCCAACTTTTTTATTTTTCGCAAAATTTTTTCAAAGTTTTTGCTTATACCGGAAAGGTATCCTATCATTTTTATGCGAGATAAATCATATTTGAAGCTGTGAGAATTTTTTTTATCTGAAAATGTAATTCTTTATTTTCTTCGTAGCAAGATATTATGAAAAGCAAGAAACACTTCCGTCTTATTTGAAATGGATTTGATCCCTTAAATTGTAAAAGTTAATATATCAGTTAAAAAGGGACGTATGTTTTACGTACCTTGTAAATGACTTTCAATATTTCTTTACAAGTGACTGTGACTCTGTCACTTCACTTTTTTACATTTGGGGAAAAAAAGCATTATATATCATAAGAGTTTACTTTTTGTAGATACTTTTTGCAATCTCGCTTCTTTCCACCGGAAGAGACTTTTCGGCTGTGCTTCAGTGAAAACAGCGTCCCTTTATCTTTCCGCAATCGACAAAGTATTGCGGCGAATGGTCTTATTTCTTGCTGAGCTAATGGATTTTGAAGTGCAAGAGGAAAGTAGTACTTCAGTGACGAGAAAATAAAATGTGACCAAGCCAATGATCCGTATCCTTGCTCCAGCAGCGAGCTTGGAGCGGATAAACTGCTCCGACATATCAATTTTCCAGTCGCTTCCCTCCATCGTATTTCATCATATTATCTGTAAAAAGTTTCTAAATAATACTCTGCCGTCGTAGCAATAGCGATTGCAAGACGGTCCTTTCTTTGACGCTACTATTCGCATCCTACACTCGGTTGTGACATCTTTATCTCAATAGATAATTAATATTTAAGACAAAGCCATTTATTTTTAAATAAATTCCCGAACTTTCGTTTCATCACTTCCATTTTCATCGTTACTTCAGCGCAAACTCAGCAGCTTACAACTGTGAAAATAAAGCATTCTTGAAGCTTTCTCAAATAACTTTAAAGGGGGGAGGACGGCGTCACTTTTCAATTTTATCTCCTTTACTTTAGGCCAAAATTCTTTAAATGTAAAGTTATGTTCAAAAATAAATTGATAACCTCAAAGCCTACGAATTCCAGATTTCTGAAAGCTCATGAGATCCTTGGTCTCAAAATCACTCATGTATATCAAACGAAATAAACATTACTACTACCTGTTTTTTGGGTTGATTTAGAACCAACCTATCCAGATTATTCCATTTTTCAAAAAAAGAAAAGAGTAATAATCCAAACCAATAACACACTTCTGAAAAATTGCTAACTTCCTCATATTTTTAAACTATATTTAAGTAAAATAGATATCTTTTGGTAAATTAAGTTGATTATTAACACCTCAATTAAAAGGAATCTCAAGTGATCATAGGCAATCCTGCAGACTGGAACAAATCTTTGCTTACTGTCCCTCTTTTAAAATTTCTTAACGATCGGAATAAATTCTACCGTAAGATAGGGCTATGCGGATCGTTTTTTTCTTCGTCTTTTTACCATGAAGTGCAAGAGAGAATTTTAATTAGGTATTGATGTTTCAAATACATAATCTCCATGTGTCCCTCTTTTGTACCATGGAGCACAAATACATATTTCATTCATACATAACTGTTTATCATCTCTTGAAGTGTAAGCGACTTTACCCCATAATGTGAAGCTAAGTCACTCACTCTCCGAAAAAAGTAGTGAAAATGTACTTGGAAGGAAAACTTTACAGAAAAGGTAATCATTTATAAGTTTTCCAAACATTTTAGGGCAAATAAAGCTATTAAACCGAATGTCAACGTTAAATAATCTGCTACTTTTCATTTGGCACATAACCTATTCTTGACCTCATGTATTAGTAAGTGAGGCATATTATACAATGTATGCTATAATTTCATAGATTTTTTACTTTTTGAATGCTGTGAAAGGTATTCTTCTTCTTTTAAACGGATTTCCATAAAAATCATTCTACAGATCGAAAAATACATCGTATTCATGTAAAAATTAGCATAAATCTTGTTCGGATGCTAAAAAATATGATCCACTACACAAAGGGCATAGCAAGATAAGCATATATTCGCATAACCGATTTTGATGGAAAAAATGTATGCTATGGGTTTTAAAGCCACAATATTATACAAAAATTACGGATTTTTCTTCCAAAAAGCACCATTCAACAAAATGTTCAAATATGTTTGATTTTTTTGTATAGGATGTACTTGAGTCGAACTCACTTTTCTCTCCCTACATAATTTTTAAATACTCTAGAATAACATGTACAAGTTCCAAAACGTTCAAAGGGGTAGTACATAGTTGAAAAAATGAAGCTCTTGAGCACATCATGTGTCAAATTCGATTTTTTTTATTGTGACGTGTGCATTGATTTCTTAAGTCAATCACTTACCCCAAACCCCTTCCAGCATGCCCAAAAAACTACCTTCTAAACGTGGAATAACAATTTTACGTTTATATATATATATATATATATATATATATATTGATGTTATTGGATTTGGTCATATGAAATATTTAATTAAAATTGATGGAAAATTAATTTTTTTTTGTCTACTGGCCGTGCCTTAATATTACATTTTCAGAGAAACGAGAAAAAATGAACCTCGGCCCGAATGTGAACCGGGAACGCCACTTTTTATGAGCGGAGAGTTAACCAATTACGCCACCGAGGCCGCAGTAGATCGTTTCTTATTTCTCCTATACCACAGAGGGACGCAGACTGCATCTCTTTCGCCCTGTGGAATTTCTATTATCTTTTCGAACATTCAAATTGAGACATATAAGTATATATACATATACATATACATAAACACACACACACACACACACACACACACACATATATATATATTCGCTTCGGTTCCTTTGGAATCGAATCGGAGAGCCCATGACAAAGCTATCGGACGCGTCGTCAGGTCGCGGATAGATTGTGCCTGTACCAAGGGCTTCTGCTGAATACGGTATTAAAAGTTAATAAGCAGTTGCGGACAATTGTCAGGGATGGTCCCGCTATAAAACTCCCAAGCTAAGGCGTGAACAACCGTGTCGGAAACTGAATGGCACGGGTGATGTGCCTCAAACGGTGTCTCTGGGATACAGGGCGACCTCCTAGAGTATCAGCCTTACCCTTGCATGTAGGGCTCTGCAGGGGTGGATGAACCTTTTCTCTAGCTTCTCGTGGGAACAACTATGAAGGAACCAAACCCAGTTGTGAATGCGGGTCAAAATGAACGAACGCGCAGAGCACCCGACAATGGGTCGGCAAGCACTGCCGACCACCCTAGAGTTCGGGGTGCTGCAGATAATTTGGATGGAGACACAATGACGAATCGGCGAGACGGTCGACGTCTTGAGTGGACGGATCGACTCAAGGATGACTTGCTGGATTGCTAGGACGCCAGCATCATACCTGCTCGCAGAGGTTACATGGGGCGCCTTCACACTCTCTGGTGACAGAAACACCCAGAGCTTTCGCACGTTTCGCGAAACAGGTTGCGAAAACGCGCGGACAGCCTCTTGCAAACAGGATATATACGCGGAATGCTTCCCCAATCATTGCAAGAACAAGCAGCAGACGAAGAAGTGGAAGCGACATTAAGACCAACCGCGGAAATCAGGCATCTCCCAAAAGATGATTGCGATTTTAGGACGAGGAGAATCATCAGCATCCAGGTCCTTCCTGAGCCCCGAGATCTGGCTAAGATCGATGATGCCCTTCATCAGAATCTGTCGGAGGAGTCCAACCTCTGGACCATCACTTGCTTAGTTTATGATGCGGCGAGAGCTTTGGCCAAATCAAATCGAAGGGTAAAGCCGACGATAGATCAAAAGACCAAAAGGCGCTTGCATCAACTGAACAAGAAAAGGCTAGGCTAGACAGAACGCGTCTCGTATTCAGTGTGTGATTGACTACATAATATCTAGTTAGGCTTTTACGGTAAGGGATCGAAAGTTCGCTCACGAACTTAAGATACACCATCACACATTGAACAAGTCAAAGTTGCTGACAATCGAGGAGCACATTATTGACAAAATACGGATGTTATCTGACGCCAGGAGGAGAATACAGAAGAGGAAGGGATGGGTCAGGGAGAATCAACAGCTTCTCGCTGACCCATCGCGCCTCTTCCGCGTTCTCCCTGTTTCTGTCAACAATCCGCCTACGTCCGAGGAGATCAAGACTTTTTGGAGGGAAATTTACGAGGTTCAACACCCACTACATAAAGACACTGAGAACATAATGCGTTTCAAGGAGCTGTGCAACAACCTCATAACGCCCGAGGAACAATGCCCACCAATC
>JAUMHM010000050.1:9808321-9837135 GCA_032362435.1 Melikaiella ostensackeni | reverse complement strand
CTTTTAACAGGATATTTGTTTAGACATATTCTACGATATTTTGAGCGTCGCGCGAGAAAAAAAAATATCGATTTTTTTTGGCACACCCTAGTATTTATCTATGCTCTGTGACAGTAAAATCCCTCAGGCCAAGTGTGAAGAGGCATTGGAGAAGACGCTAGATAGAGAAATGAAAAGAAAGAGACAAAGAGTGAGAGAGATAAAAAAGGAAGAGAGATTCGGTAGAATATGCGTTTCTAAAGTTGCAGAAGGCTGCAGTACTCATACAACCCTTCAAAGCAGTGAGCCCGTATTTCACAAACGACCCAATCTGTTCAAGGATCGTTGAGTGCTCGAAGTTGAAGTCACATTATGGATATAGGGATGAACATGCTGAAGCATATGCAATGCATCCCAGGCCATAATTTCAAAACAGATTTTACGGCTCATTTCGGGCTCAGAAACACATGTGCTGTCCAAGCCAGTCTAGAAATTGAAGCTAACATCAGATTATCCACCTAAACTAAAATGAAATGGAATTTTGTGATAGAATTGAAAATTTATGCCATAATAACTTTAACCTTTTTAGACTAATTGTGAGTTATGATTAACATTTTATAAAAAATTGGCGGACATTTGGCAAAAAGTTTGATGTTAGAAATCACAAATTAAAGAGAAAGGTCTCCAAACTTTGACCTTTTTTTGAACGTTTTTTTTCATGAAAATTTACCTCATTTAGTGAGAGGAGACAAATTATTTCGGTTAAACGTTTAATATACGTTCATTTACTCGCAAAACTTGAAATAAATCGCCGTTTCAACCCGTCTTTGGGTTTCACTCAAGGTGAAACTACAACTGAATCTGAAAAAACAAACATTTTTTATAACAATTCAAAATTTTCTTAAAACTGTTTAGATCTAGTAATAATATTAAAACAAATAAAATACGATGCGAATTGAAAATCATAACCTGACACATCATCGTTGCCACCAAACACAAACAATTATAAGCGGTAATTGTACAAATCCATTTTTAGTTGTACGTAGTCGTCCTCTTATACAAGAAAAAAATAGAAGACTACCAGTCCAACAGTTTTTACATCATTATGATATTGTTGAAAAGAAAGAATCATAAACGTCATATTCATGATATGCGCCAGGGCGACATTTTGGTAAACACATTTAGTACAGAGCAGGTTAGGTATGATGTGACGTGAACTTATTTTAATTAGACAGTGAGTCAATACAGACAGAGTCCCAGCACGCGCCAAAAGTTTGAAATGGAATGACAAGCCAGTTTAACAAGTACTGATAGACATCATTAATATAAATTCTTTCAGTTTGTAAATTAATGCAAAAATTTTAATACTTTTTAATCGAAATGGACTCTATAATTTTCCTTTTATGCGTAATGAATTTTTCGCTGAAATCTTGATGTTTTTAAAATCAAAATCAAAATGGTGATGAAATGACCACGCATGTTGGCATAGGCCTATATTATTATTGCCGATTCTACAATTCCGTTTGTGTTCAGCTATTCACGTTTTTAGTCTTCTGCCCATTCGACCTACCACAACTTTTGCATTTTCTGAGGTAAACAAGACCCGATTTCTCTACTGACTCTGGATCTTTCTTGTTGGAATATAAATTGTCTAATTTATTACCATTTTTGAAATAAACGTTAATATTGAATTTCTTGAGGGAACTTCTAAATCTTTCTGACAAACCTTGTATGTAAGGAAGAGTTAAACTCTTATCATTTTCATTCAGTGTCTCTAACCATTTTGATTTTTTATTGTTACTGGAGTTGCTGTAAATTTCATATTTCCTTTCCTCAATTATACTTTTATAAGAGGCTATGGACAGCTGTTGAGAATTAAAGTTTCTCTAATTTGATTTATATTATCCCTTCTAAATTGAACGTCACTAAGTTTTATGCCTCTGTCGATTAAATTTTTTATCAGTCCTATTTTTTGTTCAAAAGGATGGTGTGAGTTGCAATTCAAATATTGAGCAGGAAAAGTTGGTTTTTTTGTACTAATTAGTAAGTATTAGTCCATCATCTTTTTTGATCACTGACAAATCGAGGTGGTTTAGAGTGTTGTTTACCTCAATCTCAAGAGTAAATTGAACCAAATCATCAATGCTGTTATAATAACATTTATTGAAAGAAAAAACTGTGTTGTTAAAAGCTGTTCTGATGGCGACAAGTGTTTCGCTTTTTTGAGATTTTTGTTAAATTTCTATGGAGATTTGATTTTTCTTCTACACATTTCATAGCCAAATCCGGAGGAATATTGTCAAACATGGAAACCAGATCTAGAGACACCATTGAATGGGAAAAAGGAATTTTTGAGTGTTTTATTTTTTCTCTAAATTCCTAGTAACAATCTCATTGCACTTTTTTTCTATTGTAGGAACTAAACTTGTTTTAACTTTTTTATATACAAATCCATTGCTCAACATATCCTCGACATCTGTAATATGATCTTTTCTGTTGGCAGCTACTGTAATATTGCCTTTATCAGCTTTTAGAAAAATAAGGTCTTTGTTAGCCTTTTGATAATCAGTTTTTTTCCAACTAAGTTATAATACTTAAACTTGTTATTTTCATCATGGTTAACAATTAACTTCGTAATTTTTCTCTGGTTTCTCGTTTTTTTTAAATATCTAAAAATTGGATGCAATTTTCAACAGAAGCAATCATATTGTTAGCAGGATTACTTCTTAAAAATTATCCATTACCTTTTGTAAAAAGCATAATTGAATAGAGAATATATTAAATTCACAACAACTCCAGTAACAATAAGAAATTAAAATGCTTAGAGACACTAAATAAAAATGGTAGAGTTGAACTCTTTCCTACATGCAAGGTTTGTCAGAAAGAATTAGAAGTTCCCTCAAGAAATTTGATATTGATGTTCATGTAAAAAAAAGTGATAAATTAGAGAATTCATATATCAACAAAAAAAAATCCAGAGTCTATAGAAAATTTATCGGGTCTTTACCTCATAAAATGCAAATATTGTTCAAATATTTACATAGGTGGAATGGGCAGAAGACTAAAAACGCGAATGGCTGAACACATAAGGGATTGTAGAATCGGCAATAATAATAAAGGCCTATCCCAACATGCGTGGTCATTTGATCATCATTTTAATTCTGATTTTAAAAACATCAGGATTTCAGCAAAAGGATTTATCACGTATAAAAGGAAAATTATAGAGTCCATTCTTATTAAAAAGTACAAAAATTTGTGCATTAATTTATAAACTAAAAGAATGCATATCAATGATATCTATCAGTGCTTGTTAAACTGACTTGTTTTTCCATTTCAAACTTTTGGCGCGTGCTGGGACTCTGTCTGTATTGACTCACTGTCTAATCAAAATGAGTTCACGTGACATCATACCTGATCTTCTCTGTACTAAATGTGTTTACCAAAATGTCGTCCTGGCGCATATCATGAATATGACGTTTATGATTCTTTCTCTTTAACAGTATCATAATGATGTAAAAACTGTTGGACTGGTAGTCTTCTCTTTTTTTTTGTATAAGAGGACGACTACATATAACTAAAAATGGATTTGTACAATTACCGCTTATAATTGTTTGTGTTTCGTAACAACGATGATGTGTCAGGTAATTATTTTCACTTCGTATCGTGTTTTATTTCAGTTTTAATATTAATAATGGATCTGAACGGCTTTAAGAAAATTTTGAATTTTCATCAAAAATGTTTGTTTTTTCAGATTCTGTTGTAATTTTACCTTGAGAAAGACCCAAAGGCGGGTTGAAACGTCGGTTTACTTTGAGTTGTATTTTTGACTAACTAATCGTATATTGAATGTATTACCGAAATGATTTGTGTTTTCTCTCTAAATGAGATAAATCTTCATCAAGTTTGAAGTTGACAGCAGTTATTTCCAGCTCGTACTGCCAACTGCACAACCTTCGCCAAAAATCCGCTCTTTCACAATTGCATCATAAAACACTACTTTTTTTTGTAATATTATTTCTACAGTTAAACAGTTTTGAACCAAAGAATATTCTCAGAATCAATCTTTCTAAATCTGAATTAGTAAGAAGTTACTACTAAACCATTTGCTTTTAAAGGAATTTTTCCTAATCATTAGTAGAACACTACTTGTTTACTTTACTGAAAAATTTCTTACCATAGTAAATTAAAAATGAGCTTGCTGCGAGTTAGCAATTTTCAGCGTATGATTAGAAAAAATACTACTAAAGCAGTTAATAAATCACTTGGCACTATTTCAATAGTCACTTCTTAGTAACTAGCAATTGAATGTTTTGAATACAGTTCAGAGTAAAGATACTTCTTTGAAAAAAGCATTTTGTAGTAATTAATTACAAGAATCGACTATTTCAGAAACAGCCCCCTCCATTATATTCAAATTCATTTTCGTATAATCAGGCACATTAGAAAAGCAAGTACCAGCACTCAGTTACTTGGAACTAAGAATGCTGGTGGTGAAATTGTTTGGGATACAGACGAAGTGGAAGACTTTATGAATGTAAATTTGTGGGGTTTTTCCATGAAAAATTTTTTATATCAACTAGAAAGTTTTTTAGTAATAAAAGAAACAAAGGGACATTCAATGAGACCACTAATCAATTCAGAAAATCTATTTTGAATCTTGTTATAAAAGATTGCCATGTAAAAATACACTATCTAAATGAGGATGTTAAGAAGACTCTTGATATTCTGAAAACATTCTGAGTATCCAAGGTGATACGCAAAAATTGACTCTAAATATTCACTTGGCGCTTCTTCGAGACCAATCTGACCCATGGTTTTTAAATATTTCAAACGTAGAGATTCCACAAGAAGTAATTAACATTTTGAAGTTGGGTGAAGGCTTTAGAAACAAACATAGTGAAAAAAAGTATATTCAATCCCTCGAAATCATTAAAGACATTGAAGCCAAAATTTCAAAATTACCAGAAAACAAAGTACAAGAACTCAGAGCAAGATTCATGGGTTTATTGAATGAATTTTAGAATGATGGTGTACTACAAACCTTATTAAAACAAGATTTAAGCGAAGGATTATTTGAAACTAAACTATTTTTGAAACGTCATCCTGAATTATTGATTACTAAGGCTGATAAAAGGAGTATTACAGTTTCAATATTAAGAGATATTTTTAACCAAAGAATGATGCATATTTTGAATGATAAAGATAGTTTTGCAGTTATTTCAATGATCCTACAAAAATGATTCAAGAAGGTATATCCAAAATTTCAGGAAGATTGAGACTTCAAAAATGTTCGGGAAACAATATCGATAGGTGCGACATTAACACAAGTCACACAAATCTATCTCTTGCCTATGGCCTAGTGAAAGCTCATAAAGCAGAATTTCCTTTATGACCGGTCATTTCGACAATAGGTTGACCCACGAGAAAATTGAAAGAACTTCTCAGTAAAATTATCAAAGAATCAGTTACCCTTTCAGCAAGGTCAATTAAAAGCAGTGCTGCTTTTCTAAAATTAATCGAAAATGTCAAAATACCAACAAATAAAATTTTTGTCTCTCTTTGATGTAATAGCCATGTTTCCTAACATTCCATATGGAAGAGTTAAACTTGCTAATGAAAATAGATGGGATACGATCAAACTTCACACTAAGATTGCGAAAAAACCATTTCTTGATGCTATTGAATATGTTTTCAGTTCCGTTTATTTTAAATTCAATGATACTTTCTATGAAGAAAAATTTGGAACTCCAATAGCCTCAGTCTTGTCTCCAATTATTGCTGATATTGTGATGGAAGATTTGGAAAATGAAGTTTTTTACAGAATTAATTTTGAATTGGACTGTTTAAATCGAAACAGAAGGTAGATTGAATTTTCTTGAAATGACCTTAATAAGAACTGATGAAAATTATATTATTACTGATTGGCACAGAAAAACTATTTCTTCAGGAAGAACACTAAATTTCAATTCGAATTATTCCATTCAAAACAAAATAGGAGTCGTAAAGAATTTAATTGATAGACCTCTTAAATTATCTCATTCTACATTCCATGAAAAGAATATTGATTTATGCGAACAGATTCTTCTTCTTAACCATTATCCTGTTACTTTTATTGACAAGCATATGCATATGACAATTGTTCAAATTAAGAATAAAGGTAATAAACAGCGCAGAAACAATGTACAGGATTACAATATATTTAATACGGTTGTCCTACCATATTTTAGAAAAATCTCAAGTATCTTGAAATCAATGTTAGGATAATTGGGGTTACATGCGATATACGGAGTTCCATTTAGGATGGAATCATTAATTGGATACGATGACTTTAGTTTCGTATCATGATGTGGAATTTATGTGAATTAATTTCCAATTAAAGAATAAAATAATCTGAATTTGGAATTTATTCAGAATTTCTTCGCCTATGTCAAAATTTCAATTTCCAATGAATGAATGAAATATGTACCAAAACTGAAATTACTATCAATCATATCTGTTTTTACTTTCGGGGAATAATGTTTTTCTAATCTAACAAATTTTCAATTTCATACCTGTTATTTTCCTAAAAATTACCCCTGATGAGAAAGTGTAAATTAGTTTCGAAACATGTAGGTCCCCAATAGTATAAAAAAGACGGAGAAGAACAATAGTGTGAGTTTGTTTTGGCTAACTCTTTCTGTTTTCTCCCTCAGAAAGAAATTTTTCTTTCTTTCTGTTGTATTTCTGTTGTATTTCTATTGTATTTAGGTAAGGTGAATGATGACGTACCCGGAGGTGGATCGAAGAAAGAGTGGTTGAAATATGTGAACGTAACATTAAAGTAAAGGGATATAAAGAGTCGTAGAAACACAGGAGCTTGCATGTAAAGGTGTATGGATGTAAAGGAAGGTTAAGATGTATGCAAGGATAGTGATGTATAGAGGACCATTTTTTATAAGAAGAGTGACGCTTGAAACAAAACATTTTAGATACTAATGGACTCTCATGGAGAGCTGTGCTTAGTGCATGTGGTTGGGATAAAGAATATGAATCTTTCTATAAGTTCGTCAGTCAGCTTAAGTGTTTATATGTGAATCGTGATGTATGACAACTCTGTGAATCTCTTCACCTGGCGCGATTGCTAGAGAGATTGATCATCAACCCGTGTCGGAGCGGTATTGTAGAAGGAGTGTGTCATTTGAATGATCAACGCGCGACTTCTAGATTTATCTAAAACCCACCCCCTCTCCTACACATCCTTTAATTACTCTTACCATATAAATTCCTTAATCCCTGGCAGTGTAACGATGCTAGAGCCAAACAAATTACGCTAATCCTTGAAAGAAATTTGGCTTGATGGTATAATAATATTATGACCAAAAAGTTTCATGACCAATTAACTTTTATTTAAACTTTATTCATCCGCACAGTGTATTTCTTAAAGTTATTTTTAATGCGTTTTACTCTGCTTAATATTTTATTATAAATATGTCTCCATATAACAACATAAATTAATTCATATATTCAAAAATGTTAATTGTGCCCAACTCAGAAAGAGATTTGAAGGATCTTTCATGCTGTATGAGCGACGAATGAAGTACAGGAATCATTAGCAGTGAATTTTTCAAATAAGAAGCAAACACAGGAAGGCGGTCGAACCTAGTAGTCGTTCCGCATTTCAAAAATGGCTACATTACCATTAGGGGAAAATGTTTCATCCGTGAAGCGGTAAAACAGTAAAGGTGCCCCAGCGTCGTACTACAAAAGAATAAGGAAGCATGAAGATGTAAATCGCTAATGGCTCTCGTGACTCGAAGAGTGCTTCAAATTTTTTATTCCTCTTGACGTACAAACGCCAGTTCGACGCGCTACTCCGCTTATTACGTCATACGATTCAGTTTAAATTGCTGAATCTATTAAATGGTTTCAGAGAATTATCGCATCGAGTACCAGAATTTAGAGGCACGAAACACCCGAGGCCAAAACTTTCAGTGTAAATAAAACTGTATCGCATTTCGGAGTTTGTATTGTACCTGACCACTCTACTTTCCTTATCAATCTTTCTTGCATTATGTTATCACTGTAAGATTAAGGGTATCACGTTACGATTGTCACACAAAAATTTCGTTACTATCCGTTATATTATCACATTTTAGAGTAACATATTTCTTTCATTGTTTAAGTGATTATCTTGTTTCAAAGTAGGTAGGTTAATATACAATCCGTAAATTAAAATCAATGCTATTAGTCCGAGAGCCGAGAATCCTTTTCTCGAGTTATTTTCGTGAGAAAATATCAATATTCTCGTTATAAAGGTGATGCTTAGGAGAGAACAATGTAATGACACTTTTACAATCAAATCTCATTTTACGATTTTCCATGCAGATCAAGATACAGTTTAGCTGCTTTGAACAATTGATTTTTAACATTTCTTAATTGTTGGATGTGATCATATCACGAAAGTATTCCCAATGAATTTGACGCACATTGAATTAAATGCCATTTTTAAAATTTTTTTATGTCTTTTCGAATAATTTTTCACATACCAACGCGCCTATAGGCTTGTGTACCTTTTATGAAGATTAAAGGCGTATTTAAAGACGAGACATTATTTCGACAGACTAATGTCCACAGAAAAATATAAAACCCACCAAAAACACCTACTTCTTGATTCCTATACCATTTTGTCATCAGCACTCTTAATTTCAACTAACTCAGTGCTGGTACTTTCTTTCCTAATCTTTTCAACTCATTTTCAAAATAATTTTTTATCTCCTTCAAAATCATTTTGCATTTTCTTGTCTTATTTCGCTTAGATTTTATCCTTGCTCTCTTCGACTAGTATCTCTGCTTTTCTGTTTTTATTCCCATTATCATTTCTTAGTCTAGTTCTCTTCTCATTGCTAAGACCTTTAATATTTAGCTTTCTTAAGGACGTTTGCATTTTTCAGTTAAGAGCCGCGCTGATTTTATCATTCCACCAAGCATCTCCAGTCTTTCTTTCTAGAACCGCAGTACTGCACACTACAGATGTTATCTCGTAATATTACTCACGCACCCTCTACATTCTCGTTGCCTAATTCTGTCTTTCAGTCTTCTGTATGATGACTTGAATATTTATTCAGATTTTCACGATATACTGTTTGCACTTCTGGTTTCTGAAAATTCTTTATTTTAGCTCGTGTCTGGTATGCCTTATTATCAATTCTTCTTTTCTTTCATCCATGACCTAGGTTCAATTTTGAAACTGCGAGGTAGTAATCCGTTCCACATTCAGAACCTCTCATAACCCTCATATCTCTTACTGTAATCTCAGTCTCTCATCCGCTACAACAAAGTCAATCATACTGTGACTACTCTGCACCACGTATACATTTGGATCATTTTATGTATGAACCAAGTATTTGTAATGAACCAGCCTTTTTCTAAGCATAAGCTATTGATTTCTCTCTGTAACCGTTCGTTCCCGGATCTCCGAAATAACTAAGTACCTTGTCGATACCTTTGCGCTGCACACCAACCCATCCATTCATATCTTCGAGAAGCATGATTCTTTCCTCAGGATCGCAAGTACGTATAATATCATTTAAGAAGTTCTAGAAGGTATTTTTCACATCACTACTGTCACTATCAACTGGAGCGTCGTCAACAGAAGTGTCAATTCTACCCGGGGCTACATTATATTTTTTGTATTATTCAATATTCAAAGTATGCATTCAAGTACCAACTTGATGCGCGAAACATTTTCCACAAGCATGAAATCATGTCCATGTTAAAGCAGCTAAGTCGTCATAAGGTGGTGTGTCGATTCATAACGTCCGTCCCTCCAACTTTTGGTCATTCAAAGGAAAGTATGAAAACAAAGCCAGAATCAAAGGATATCAAAGAATATCTTATAGCGTTTCATGTTTTCAAGGTCTTATTTTAAGTCCTACTTTTTTTTGAAAGTTTTGAGTTGAGATTGCAATGTAAATTCTGATTTTCTTGACGTGACAGTTCATAATCATATTTTGTCGTTTTGAGTTGATTGTAATCTGAGCTTCAAATTCGGAATGAATAAATTTTACTTCTCACTTGTAGATGATACGATTTTTTAAGCTTATATCCTCGTTTTAATCTTGAAACAAAGATGCACAAGACTCCATATTTTAATATTAGCTCGAGAATGAAATTGACAGTTTGTCTTTTGTTCCGGTCGTAGTTCTCAAATTAAGGCAGAAATCAGTCTCAATTCAGGGCATTAATCAGGCTTTATTTGACACTTTTTTCTGAACTCTCAATTTAAAACCTTTTTGTCTAGATTTTGCTGCGTCACAAAGAAGTCAAATACTCGACTCAAAATAAGCATAGCTTTTTTCTATGTTAAGGACTAAGCCGTTAAATTTGTAGAGACAAAATTAAATCAATTAATTTTCTGGTCTCTGGATGCGACATGTGATGATCAGGGATACTAAATAAAAAACTTCACGGTCCATTTGTGAGGAGAGATTACATAGAAAGGACTTCGACTGCCGTAAAAACTTGCATCGAAAGTTATATACCCTTCCACATTCGCATCAAACTACCATCCGGGTACGTAACGGAAAGGCAAGGCAATAACTTTATACGATTCGCTAAAACGTAGATAAAATGTAAAAGTTCTTTCTGGCAGACTGATTATAGTCTTTACAGAAACGGTTCTTTTCATCTAGTTTGATTCAATTTCTTTCATTTCAAAACTTCTAATTTACTCTTTTGTTTGGAAACTTAGAAAGCTTTTTGCATTCAAATCAGATTTTATGGATTCCTCTTATTTAATAAAAAATTTATATAGTCAAGGCAGGGTCTTGAATTGATTCTTAACTTATAGACAATAGAATCTTTAACAAAATTTAGACAAACTATTTAAGAGCGTAAATACTAAATCCTACGCCAGGTATATTAGCTTAACATTTTTCATTTACCAAATTCGTATCGGCATTGAATTTTGTCCGATTGAGGACACTGGAAATTGAAAATTGAAAACAAAAATAGGATTCTCCTCTCGTATGTCCTTTTTCCTCTGAGCAGAAACTCGTAAATGATAAGGGCGTTACGTGAAACTAGTTAATTAATACCAGGTCACAAGACACATAACACTAATTACAAAATTTTAATTGGCTTCTGCTCGGCAATATTATCCTAGTTTTCAGCGTACGCGGTTATTTTATGTTTCACCGCTGCTAAAAAGTATACGAACTCATTACACAGGATTGGTTATCGTTACCATTGACGCCAAACAAATATATTCCTCCATCTGCCATATTTATACTTCATTTCTATTGCGAAAAGTAACAAATTTGAAGAGAAAAATCATATTTGATACAATGTTTTTGATATTTATTTTAAGATTATACCACAGTTCGTTGTTTGAAATGACAATGTAGTAAGTAATAAGCTATAGCAATTTTGCTTTCTAGTGTGAAACGTAGGATTGGTCCGATATTGGAATCAAACTTGGCGAAATAAAATCGCCAATAAAACCAAAATCATTTTTTGTTATTAATTATAAATTATTGTCAATTATTTACTAATGATAATTATTATTCATTCTTCTTCATCCATAATGTGCCCCTTTAGGGTTTACATGACTTCCGTTTCTCACGATTTACCTCTGTATACATATTTAATATTGTCTTCCGTCCGTTTTTCTTCCACTTGTCTTCTACCTCAACCTTGCCATTTTCACAATCACTCTTTCACTCTTTTTCATTTGCTCCTCTAGCTTCCTCAAATTTTCTCATCTATTTCTCACCCAATCCTCCTTCCTCTAAAATACTTACCACATTCCCTTGCCAGCTCCCTTTGTCTTTAATTCCTCTCATACATCCTTTCCCCATGCTCCCATGTTTCCTCTTCTCATTCACATATTCTGCGCTTTCTGTTCTCCTTCTTCTCCTAATATATCCCTTCCCTGACCTGATTTCCCAATCTGAATCTTGCTGTTGTTGTCCATCTTTTCTCTCCTCATCCCTCTTCTGAATACTTTGGTACTCCCTTCTTTTTTATCATCTAATACCATTTATTATATTTCGATTCCTCAATCATCCCATATCTCTCTATTAATTATCTTTCTCTGCCCTTCTTCTTTAATTCTTCGTAGTTTACTCCAGTTCCATCTCCTATATCTCTATCCGTGAAGAACTCTCTCCTTTCTTCTTCTCATTTCGTTAATTCTATTGCCCTCCCTCTTCTTTCTTCTATCTCCTTCAAACGCTTTTCCTCTAACTCCCCTCCCTTTCCCACCCTTAGCTTTTCTTCAAATTTTCATGCCCTCTATCCTGCTCTAGTACTCAATTTATCTCTTTGTGCTTCTTCTCTCACCATATATCCAGATGTCCTCCAGTCGGCCCCTGGTGTGCACCTTATATACCGTTCTTGAAACCAGGAGATTACAGATAACAGTTTGAAAATGCAAAGAGAAATAACTAAAAAGGCAGAGCAATGGGAGGAATGGTGATATGGATAAGGAAGGAATATATAACGGGGGATTATAGGAAAGAGATGTGAGGAGAAAAAGAAGAATCAACTGTAGAAAAGGTAAAGATGGGAAAGGAGAGGTGGAAGATAGTAAGGGTATATGTGAACGGAGATATGCAGGAGAAATCTGAAGAGAGAGAAGAACTGATGGAAGAAAATAAAGAAGCGATTAGTCTTATGATAGGAGGATATCTTGATGCAAGAACAGGAAATGGATGAGGAAGGGAATGGGAAGGAGAACGAGGAGGAGAAACAAAAGACAAGTTACTGAATGGGAAAGGGAAGAAATTGTTGAAGAGCTTGGAGGAGATGGAATGGCTTCTCTTGAAGGGGAATATAGAAGGGGATAAAGACGAGGAATAGACACGCTCAGAAGGAGAAGAGGGAACGATTATTCACTATGTGATAGTGGACGACGAGGTAAAAGAGAAGGTCAAGGAACTAGAGGTAGGAGATTATTTAGATTCAGATGACTTTGCCATAATACTGTCATGAGAGGGTAAAAAGAGTAATAAAACGAGGATAAAAAGGAGGAAAAGGTAAAAAGTACAGGTTAAGGGGATGGGTCAATGAAAGGGAAAAAAACTCAAGGAAAAGGTGAAGAATATGAAAATGATAGAGGAAAACGTGAGCGGAGAGACGGAAATAATGATTTGGGAAATAAAGAGAGTATTAGAAGACACAGACAAAAAATAATGTAGGAAAGGCGGGGTTAGAAAGGAATGGGATAAGGAATGTGAGAAGAAGAAGGAAATAGTGGAAGTTTTAATAGTGTCAATAGTGTGAAATAGTGGAGGTGTCAATAATAATGAAGGATGGAAAGGCTTAGATGAAATTTCAAATGAAGTCTGGAAATATGGGGGAAGGAACTAAAGGAATGGGCATGGATAATGTGCAATATGGTATGGAGAGGTGAGGGGTGGCCGGAGTTATGGAAAGAATGGTTAGTGGTACCGATAGTGAAAAAAGGCAAAGCGGAGGAGGTTAAAGATTACAAGGAAGTGACGCTAATATCAACATTGTATAAGCTATATGTAACTATTTTATCGAAGAGGTTGAAGAAAGAAGTTGAGAAAAAAAATAGTGCCACCGAATCATACTGGGCTTAGGAAAGGAATGGGGGTGATGGATAACATATATGTTCTGAATTAATTGGTAAATGAAAGGATTAAAAGAAAGAAAGAGGGCATCATAGCAAATTTCGTGAATTTGAAGGCGGCGTTTGACTCATTGCATCGAGACGAAATAGAACAAGTGAAGATAAAAAGGAGGATAAGAGAGGGTTTAATAAAGAGAGTACCAGAAATTGTTCCAAAGACAAAAAGGAGGATAAATGTTGCAGAGAAAGTAGGAAATAGTTTTTGGTTGGTGAGAGGAGTAAGACAAAGTCGTGCTTTGAGCCCGCTTTCATTTAATATATTAATCTTAGACTTGGAAGAAGAAATTAAGAGGAAAGGATGGAGAGAAGTCAGGATGGTAGAGGATGAAGAGGGGATGGCGGGCCTAATTACAGGGTTAGTGAAATACTTAGATGGGAAAAAGTTGAATCTAAGTGTAGAAAGGACAAAGTCAATGAGGTTTTAAAAAGGAGGGGGAAGAAAGAAGGAATGGATTGGGAAATTGAAGGGAGTATAGTTAGAAGAAGCAAAGTAGTTGAAACATTTGGGATATACGTTGCAAAGAAGTAGAGATCATAGAGCTCATATCAACGCCTCCATTCCATACTGCTCCACGTCGCGTTTGATCGGTGTACACCTCCTTGTCGCGTTTGTTCGCTATACTTGTATAGCTCCAGATCCTATGCTTATACACAGGACTTGGAGCTATACAGCGACCAAACGTGACGGAGAGCTGTACACCGCCTAAACGCGACGTGGATCAGTATGAAATGGAGGCGCTGATATAAAAGAAAGATGCAAAAAAGCGGCATTGGTAATGAAACAGGTATGAAGAATAGGAATTATTTTTTATTAATTTCGACTTATCACTTGCCATTCATTCTATTAATTAATATTCATCATTTATTATATTTGTGGCCAGTATTAGTCCAATATTGCGCCAATGGTGAATCTTGGCAGTTTCACACTGGATTGTTAATTAGAAATTGTATACACATACGCATACATGAAGCCTTGTCGTTATCAGTCAGAGATAAAATTAATTAATTTGGATCTGCTATACGAGGATCGGTGCGGCAGAGGATTAAAATCGACATATTGTTAAAAGGGGCTGATTATAATTACGCTTTGATTCAAACCAAACAAAGAGGAGTGAGGATGCGCCTTGTCTCTGTATTCGACTCTTCATTTATTTTAATGAACAGCAAATTTCACTGACGATCAAAATGTAAACGAGATGTGTAAATTTTTAATCGACTATGAATCACATCACGCGCAAATGAAAGAGGTAGTCTATCAATGTAGTCACTGTCTGACCGCAGCAGTAGGTTACTACTTAAAATACGCAGCGTGCAAAACCGAGCTTTTCATAGCTGGAAGCTTAAAATAACATAATTAAATGACTCTGAATCAAGTCTATGCATTTTATAGTGGGTGGTCTTTCAATATTGGTTTTTCCTTCCTATTATTCGAATGACGGAATTCCCTTGACGAATCGTGAAATTCTGAAATCATAAAAGGAAGTAAATTCTTTATCAGAGAGGTACACTTACAAAGTGTACTACGCCAGTTACTTCATTTTTCCAACTATAATTATTAACAAGCCGTATCTCCAAAATATTGCTCAAGGGTATGAAAAAGACAAAACAGTACTCTTTAAATTCACTTCAAGACTCGAAGCATTGAAAGTGTAGTTGTTATTTAGTTTTTTTTCTGCTGTTCATTTTATTTTTAAGAATTATATGAAATCTAGACAGTTCTGAATTGTAAATAATATTTTTGAAATTAGAAAAAATTAACTTGAATTCACGCAATAGAATCACGAAATAAAATATTAATTTAATATTCAATAGTTCAACTTGGAAATCGCTCACTTCTTCTGGCTTTGAATTGAAAATGTTTCACTTTCATGTACTTGATATTTAGAATTTTCAGTAATTAGAAAACAACACCGGACAATTTTCAAAAATTTTCCATTTAGTTCGAGAATATTGAATTTATAGTGTTCGCAATGCATACGGCTCAATTTAAAATTTATCATTCAAATTTCTAATTCATTCTTAAGGACTTTCAATTCACAATCTTTCCATTTTAGAAGGCATTAAATTTTATATGGTTACATTTACAATAGTTTCAATGATAAATTTTTTAATTTTGTATGCTACTATTGATTCAAATTTTTTTTGACTCAATAGATTATAATCTAATATCAAGATACGTCAAGAAAAGCGAAAGAGGCTCTTTTTACACAGAGAAATGTTAGAATTATAGTTTTGAATTATCTTTATTAATACTGTTCCTATTCGAAATCATAAGAAGTTGGAATATATGTTAATTCCACCGCCTTGAAGTTCAAATTGCTGCATTATGATTCAGATTTGAGTTTATCACATTTAAAGATTTCAATTTCGAGAATTTGCATTTGAGGAAATTGTTTTCTTTAAAGCGTAAAACTTCATATTGTCTTGAATTTCCAACGCTTTTCAATCTAAGATCATCAATTTTGCATAATCAATTTTGAAATTCATTCGTATTAAACGTTTTTAATAGAAAAAATTCAACCTTAAAAGGCTTTACATTTTTACTAAATTTATACAGAGGTGTAAGTATTAATATTTTATCTCTAAAGTAGAAAATTGTATATATGAAACGATTTCAATTGAAGGAGAGAAAGCTAAACGTTGCTAAGTCCAGTTTTAACGAAATTGAGTTTTCCTCAAAAATCATATTCCCTCGCCCTTTTACACCTATTTTAGTGAAAAAATTGAAGTTTTGCAATGTTCTGCTCTAAAATTTATTATTTACATACATTCAAACGTTTTAAAATTTCAACAAGTATTTATCAATTGAAGACATTATTATAAGAATTAAAAAATGTCGTACTAGTACTATGAATGTTTTCTTTTTCTGCTAAATAATTTTATTTGGTAATGAAGTAATTAAAAGTATGAATTTAATATGATTTACTTAACGATTTATGTACTTTTTTCACTTATAATACTAGGGAAAGCTAAACGGTGCTAAGTCCAGCGCTATTCTCATTAGATTATTTTATGCACATGTAACGCCATTTTTTTGCACACAATTTTTGTTCAACTCATCTACCCACCTAAGCAAAAAAATAATAATTTACTCAATCGGTTGTAAGTTTATCCTCTAGAAAGTTTTTTTTGTCTCTCTTGTATAATTAGGCTGATTGGACTTAGCACCGTTTTTCTTTTCCCGCTCCAATCACAAATTTTTCATTTTTGAAGAATTTCAGGCCTACATTTTTCAAAGTTAATCACATTCAATTTGAAACTGTAAAAATTTGAAAGTTTCAATTTGCTGTACACAAACTGACATGTTTCAAATTAAAAAAATTATTTAGTCTGAAGTAACACTTGAAGTTTTAAATTATTCGATGTTGAATACTAGAAAGATAATTGATCAATTTTGAATGTTTCCAATTCAATATTGTACGACTTCAAACACGTGAATTTGAAATAAATAAATTATTTCTGGTATAAATTTGAATAGTTCATCTAACTTTTCCATTGAAAAATGAGCATGTTTGAATCTTTTCATTTGAATATGTAAAATTAAGAAATTGAGTTTATAGATTGGTAATGTAGTACATAAGGATTGTCGATAAGAGAACACACAGCGAAACGCCGATCCTCAAAAGCATGCCGTTTCGGTGTTATTTTGACTTGCACCAAAAAGGAAACACCGAAGAATGAGAATGCAGCTATGTTCATGTTTCAGTTTCACACTCAAAGTGTTCTCATTTTGAGAAAAAAAATCTTAGTTCGAGAACATAATAAATGAGCTGCAACAATAATGATCTCGCCGTTTTCTTGTGCATGTAAAGACTCTCAAGTCCGTGAAAGGGAGAGAGTATAAACAAATAAAGAAGAAGGTAGCAAATTTTACAACCATAAACAATATCTGATTTTTAAAAATTATTCCCAGAATAAGTTCATTTTTGTAATAATGTTTTTTAAAAATATTAAAATGTTTGAAACAACATAGCCTTTTATATTTGAAATGCTTTTAATGTTCAATTTCGTAAAAATATTTGCATTTCTTCCTCATGAGTAAAAATCTATACAGTTATATTATTGAACATTTTTTCAAAATCATTCTCAATAAACTTCTACTGTTTTTGACCATGGACATACGATGACTAATTTTCAACTTCTTACAGAGGAGATCTGATTAACAGATATCGTACTCATGATAAAAAAAAATTTTGCAAAACAAATTTCGTATTAAACGAAAAATAAGTCCAAAAATGTTCACTGCTAGTCGAATTTGAGCCGATGCCTCCTCTATTTATGAAAGAAAGTATGAATTATGTTACAAAATTAAAGTCATTGTATGCCTAAGGCCGAAACCCGCGGGAATTCATGTAATAAATATCACAGCATAAAATAAATCAATTATTAATTTTTCATTTCGGGAGGTCAAAATTTTTCAAAAACACGTCTATACTAAATTAGGATAGAGCTTATTAAAGCAATCGGCCAAGTCTATACATGCATGAATAAACTCAATTCAATTTACAAAACATAATATACCTGCAGTACAGGTATTGGTCGGGTTTTTACAGAGTAGCAAATGCATTTTGAAATTGATGCGCGTGAAATGATTTTAAGGGATGAAGTGGTTGATACTTGGGATATGAATAGAGGGTGAAGGGTTGAAAAATCAATTTAAGCGTCCATTAAGCCGCGTATCGGGTTCCTATGTACAATGAATCGTCCACTGAATCGAGGATCGTATTTATTGCATCTCGAAGCCACGAAATGTTGCAATTGAGCGAGACAGCTGTAGATCGATGCTCGGGCAGTAAATTAGATCAGGTGAAGAGGATTGCCAAACAGCCGCACGAGTACACATCTTCACTCCCAGCTGCGAGGATTTCCAGCTCACTCAGACTTTAGGAATCTATTCCTCTCTCGTTCGCGGTGCGATGGCGGCCTCATGCCAAATACGTCTGACCACTACATGCGCATCCTTCTACACTTCTCGTCTACCTAGAAGAAAATTATAAATTTTTAAACGAGTCCTACAAGACCAAAAATCCAATGCGTGAGGGATTCTCCTTTACCCGCGATTCCATTGCCCTGTCGTGGTTCGTTTTCCTCTTTTCTTCTCTTTTTCAGAAAGTACTGATACACCGGTTTCGGAATCACTAAATCTACTTGAGCAACCTGAATATCAATAAAGATCGAGTCAGTGTGACAGTTCGCATTATGCACACCAGAACTGAAATCAGATTAGATGCACCTTCTTACCTGACTGCGAAATCAAGCCTCTGAATCGCCTCCTTCAAATTATATCATCCTTCGGCACAAGCGTACCCTTCGAGCTAGAATTTGCATGATGAAATTGTATTTAGTGCCTTATTCAAACCACACCTTTAAATTCTAGTTTTTGAAATTGTAACTTAATTTTGTAATAAGACTATTAGACGAAGAGGCCTTTCATTGTAATATTAACAACAGAATTTGGTATCATTTTTCGATATTAGGGAAGTTCGACACAAACGTTTTTTTATTGTAATAGGAAAATGGGAAAATGTAGATACTATATAGCATTATTCCTTTTTATAATTTTTATGTTGGCGGGGAATTTTAGTGTCATGACGGCAAAAAATTTAAATAAAATCCATTCAAATGTCTCTCATATATATTGTTTCAATAACACATCAAAAGATGTCATTTAATTTCTTTGATAAGAAAAACTATTGTACTGACTGATATTCTTCACAGTCTGATAATTTTCGTGAAAGTGCAAATTTTATTGTAATTGAACACTGACAGAAAATTAAATAATGACCGTTTTGCTTTCAAGTAGAGGATTTCCATCAATGTGAAAATAATTACAGTTAAAAGTTACAAAATTTCAAGCAGATGAATGTTCAGCACGACTTGACTTAAGTATGTATACAGATTCATATTTCGTGCACTTGCATATGAACCCTTTTAACTGATCTTTCTCGATTAGCACCTTACACAACGCGCATTTACTCTTCGTCAAAGGATAGTTGTATAATATAGTTTAGGAATAATGAAGCAAAGCAAATCGTGAGGTGAGACTCACGTAATAGAGAGGCTCAATACATTGTCCTCTAAAACACTTCTGAGCGCCAGGAAACTAGTAAACTAGTTTCGATAAGCATTGTGCAATGTTACACCCCCCCTCCCATACACACACACACAACAAGATTGTTATATTACTTTTGTGGTCACAGTAAATTCTGAGATATCAAAACTGCTGCAGCTCAATTCAATCTTTCATTTAATAATGTAATCCAATCTAATGGATAAAAAAATCTACTAGCCCAATTTCACGATTCTGGCAACCGACAGTCTCGTTGTTCTTTTTTTTTGACAGACGGAAAAAAGAAGGTTATATGGAAACATAAGAAAGTGCTATAAGATGCTATAAGGTGAAACTTTTTCAAAAAGTGCCAGATGAATTTTTTAATTTTTGATCTTTAAATTTTCATGGGCTTATGGATTATAATAATCAGTAAGAGAATCCCATATGCATGGAACTTGCAATTAAAGTTGGTTCAGCTTCACCTTGAAACATTATTGGAACTTATTCAAGAAACAAAAAAGCTGATACATGACGATGATGATTGTATGATAATACTATCTGAAGATGTGTGGATGGTGCTAAAAGTTGATGACCTATGATTGATAATTATATTCGCGGAAGATGATATTTTGTAGATAGTGTTATAAGTTAATAATGATATGATGAGATGTGTTGATGATGCTGCTGACTTATAATTGATGATGATTCTATCTGAAGATGTGTGGATAGTGTTATAAGTTGATGATCTATGATTTGCTGGTGATATTATTTGAAGATGATGTCATGTGTTGATAGTGATGAGGATCTATGATTGACTATGATATTCTCTGAAGATGATGTTACGCTTTGATGAAAACGATGTGATGAGACATGATGATCTATGATTTATGATCATAACGATGAAAAACCACTGTGAAAATGTTGTATTTCAAAAATGGAAATAAGACTCGATCGAATTGGGTAAAATACGAATGTATAAATTTGACATTTGATGCATGTATAAGATGTCAGTGTTCACTTGTCAATTATAATTTTGATACCAAATCGGGATCATCTTAATCAATTGAGTTTCAGTCTGCTGCATATCACTCTGATCCAACTTCAAGATGAAAGTAAAACCCTAGGATTTTCTGTGGTACATAACTTAATCACTTTACACACTAGGATCGTATAATTAAAAGATTCTTATGATGGCCGAAAATATTTGAAAGTGAAGGCAGACCATGCTGAATTTGTAGATTAGGTCTGATCTGCCGTTCTAAAGAAAACGGCGGTGATTGTAAAAAATCAAAAAATGAGTTTTGAATGTCACTGAAATCGTTGAAGAAAGATCTATTGATTCGCTAAAATAATTTGTTTGAATTGTGAATATTGTGCATATTAATTATTACATATTCAGCTCAAAAAACAGCAACTACAAGTCTCGAAAATTATTTCCATGGAAAAAGGCAGCAAAAAAATCGGTAGTAACTACACAATCCAGGAAACTAGTGGTAGAATTCGAGGCCGATTTCTACGCAAGAGGCCTCATCTACCATCAAACCTCATTATGATTTCACTCACTGCCTTTTTCCGTAGAAACACTTTGGAATTTCGGTAGCATCTGCATCTTTACATATTAATTAACAATTTTCGTTTATCATTTTCCCATAAATGGATAGATGATTTTGTATTTACCGCCCGAGTGAAGCAAGGACAGCAATCACACGAGTCTAAAAACACCGTTTTTGTCCCATAATATACACGATATTGTTTGCACTAATCGTACAGAAAAATGCGAGTTTTTCAAAGTCTATGAAGCGTGTCAAAGGTGAGTCGATTTGTAACTGATTAACGAAATAACATTATCCAAAAATTGCACGCCAAAAAAATCCTGTCGCATTGAAACTGTCTAAAGACTTCTCTGAAATGGTACCAGAGTGCGCCACTCAAGGTACCATTTTAACACGCTAAAGTCACTTTCGGTCCTGTATCATCAAGGCAAAAGTACTTTTACCCTGCTAGAAACAAACTGACGTCATCGGCCACAAATCGGCCATTTTTGTCACGCGTAACGTGCGTAAAAACTCGCATTTTTAATACGGGTGTTGCAAACAAATTTTTTTTACAAAAAGCATATGTAATCTGTCAATGTGACAGTTCCTTTTAATGAAGTTTGACAGTTCGAGAATCACGAACCTTGTCTATCTGGAAAATAAAAGCAAGAAGATACGATAAAAAACAAAAGAAGTTTCAAGAATCTTGTTGACAACATTTTTTCAATATCGAGCGAAAATATTCGAGAATTAATAAATTCATATTCCGCCACGGATGAAATGTTTGGTTTTCACCAATGTAGGCTCCATTTTTCAGTGGACTTGTAATCCTCTCTGAAAGAAAGGGCAATATTTAGGACCAATTCGCTCCTATACTTCTTTAATAGGATTTTTATACAAGTTTTTGTTTTCTCTATTATGAAATAACCTTCCTTACCAAATTAGAGAATCTCGAAAATTGTAGAATATTTGTACGTAAAACAACACATAATGATATATGCAATAAGAAAGGAGCACGTTTTTCTGGAAATAATTTTGTTTTAATATTTTGGTTTTAATCAGTTTAGTTACAAAACCTTCTTACCCTTTGTAGGGTATGTCGAAGGCATATGCCTCTTTAATTAGATTTCTGAAAGAACAACAGTTTAGAGAGTATTTGCATGGATTTTTTCACAATGATTATTATCTTAAAATTGGAGTACTCACATAAGATTGTAAACTTTTTTTTTCTTAAATCAATAATCGTTCTCGTCTTATCAACTGAATCTATAACTTGAGCGTGAACAGTATGCCCGACTTTGAATGGCATTTGTATACTTCTCAAATTTAAAAATTCGTTTTGTATATACATTAAAATATCTTTTTTACTCATAATGTTTAGAGTAAATGCAATAACCAAACTCACATTCCTATCTTACAAATTCAAGAACATGAACCTTATTTTCATGCTAGCGATAATATGACAACGATACTCATTGTAAAAGACTGATACATAAAGAAGAATATACATATATATATATATATATTGAAAATAGTGCATTGTAATCACTACAAACAATTGCAAAAAGTAGATGTGGTGAGGTGATCGAGATTTGCGGTTCCAGGATGGAATCCGCCATAATGGAAATGAGGCAAATTAAGGTTGGATTGTGAATGAAAGTAAACGTGGTATATAAATTCTAAGAACCAAATTGCAACAAGGTCCGTAATTACAAAATAGAGACATCCCTTTTGTATATACTTCATGAAAGCGAACTTACAATAAAATTGTGATGCAAGCACCTTAACGTATCCCTGACTTAACCATCGTCCCACATTACCTCGAGGTATATCCTGCACGAGTTCGCTTATTGCACAAATCCAACATATGGGAGAAAATTTCTTTTTGATTTTTCACAATTACATCGCTTGAGCAAATACGGGCATCGCTAAAGTTGTGATAGTTTATGCGGTTGCCGACTGACATTGCTAAATTCGTTTTATTTTAGATTCATCCGAAGAAAGGTGAAAGGACGTTCGCGCGATGCAGACGTTGCCGTTTACGTATCGCTTATACGCCTGTGTCATTCTAAGTATATGCCTAAGACTCCTACTTCTCACGACAAGCCACTCATTTATCATAATTATGTCTCAAGGCGATGTTACACATTTTGCTTTTTCACGCTCAAACTTTGCCATTTCCTCAGTTGTAAATCACCCCTTTGTGCATGTGCACTTTGTGTGATCTTATAACTTGGTGCATTAATGAGACGCAATGTAGTTGCTAGTTACGTGCAAGGTACTTCTGATGAGATTTAATTAGATGAGATAATAATACATTCCGTACATCGAGAATCCCCTCGATTATTTCGATCGCTACTCTTACTTGACTTTCTAAATCTGAAATAATTCAATTTTACTAATTAAACATTGCGAGCTCGTTTACTTGTTTAATTGGTGACCTTTTTGACTCGATCTTAATAAAGCTTGACAAATTTAAATATCACTCAAATTGTTTGGTTATTTATTTAGTGAAAGATCAATTGATAAAGGGAGGAGGGTCAGAAAGCGCGATTTTGGGCACAGAATAAGAGTTTTTCTGTACAAATAAAAACTCGAAAAAGTTTGAAGCACTTTGCCATCAACTTCTCAACTTAAATAAGAAATCGTTCAGTCACATCTTTACTGGTTTTTTGGAAGATGTTTTCCATTGACCCAAGTATTAAAATTATTTTTAGAAGCTTTTTTTGTATTGGCATCAGGGTGTCATGACTATGTTTCATTACATGCAGTAATTTGTATAAAATGTGCATTTGGCAAACGTTTCGGCCTCGGATAGGGTACTTATCTGGCACTTAAGAGGGCCCCTATCCGTGGCCGAAGCATTTGCCACATTCATATTTTATACAATTTACTAAATGTAATCTGCGCTATAGGTTAAAAACCTCCTTAACTTAATTTCAGTTGAAACGAAGATATTCAAGAAAAACTGTTTTTGTCAAATCGTGACTTTGCATGAAATTTTTCAAAAAGCCTACATCATTTCTGAGTAGAGCAATCATTCTGCACTTAGTGTTAAAAAAAAATTATTTAAAAATTTTAATAATTTTTGATAAAATTGATTAAAAGTTGAGTTAAGTTCAAAATTCATAATTCAGACTGGTAATCAAAGGGCGGGTAATGAAAAATACGTCCAATTTTCGCTGCATCTTCGTTGTAGCGAGATTCACATAGAAAATAGGGAAAAATATGTCCCTCTCAAAAAGAACGTTTAGCAGCAAGTATTTAATTTTTGATGACGTAAAAGGGCTATTTACAAGAATTCGTTGAGGTACGCCCTTCCGAGGGCATTATACGCCCTTTTTACGGCGTATCAAAGCTTCGTGACTACAATTTTCTATGACTTACGTCCTATTTCCATTTAATATTATAAACAATTTCAGTTTTCATTAACACTATTAGATGCAGCTGTTTGAGACGAATCCAACGATATAAAAATCTTAATTTTGATAAAAAGTTGAGTTGAGGAGGTTCTCAATCTGTAGGGCAGTAATGATACATACTTTTAAAACCCTATTGTCAATATATGAAGCTTCTGAAAACAATATTGCAAAAATATATCTTTTGATGCAAGAACCTTACAGCTTCGCTTTCATGCAAGAATGTTTAATTGTTTATAATCTAGGACAAAAAAATTTGATTTATTAAACCAAAAAGTAATAACTCAAGAAGTTTATTTTTAATGGGACTTTTGAGAAAAACTACGCAGTCTGTAAAGATTTGTTCTAATACATTTTCATGTTTAGAAAAATATAGATTTTTCAATCCGGTAGCATTTTTGGAAATTTCATTTCTATAGAGAAAAGCGATATTTGTTATTTTCGTCACTTAGCATTTTCTACTTCTTTCAAGTACAACTTTTTGATGAGAAACGCACCTTCTGAATTGGAATCAGTGACAACTCACTGAAATTCCAGTCAAGTTTTAATCATTTTTTCTTAATTAAATAAATTTCAGTTAAAATTACTGAAACTCTATCAATTTTTTCTGATGTAAATCACTGTCAGATATCGTCTATTACCCAATTTAAAATTTGATTCTGAGACATGTTTCTTCATCGTAGAACACGATAAGTTTCCAATTTTCCCATAATTAATAATTTGGTTATATTATTTGTTAGGGCCTCCTTTAAAATATGAGGTTACTATGAAAAAGGGTTTAGTTAATTTTTAATCCTGATGATTGACATTCACAAGATTTTCACTTTTGAAGAAGTAATAACAATATGTATTAAAAACAGAACGAGCTTTCAAGCCAGAATTATGATATGCACTCGTCACGGACAAAGTATTTTACTTTCAAATATGAATTATATCAAAAATGTTCATTAACTTCATGTTAGCTTTTCAAACGGGAAAATAACGTTTGAAATATTCGTGCTTTTATAATTTTCCATTAAAAAGCGTAAACTAATATTCAGATTAATTAAAACGTATGAGCTCTCAATGGGTAGAAGCCAATATTGGAAAATCGTATGACTTGGTGTGCAGTGAATATAGTACAGACTGTCAAATTTCAGAATTCATATAAATCAAGAAAAATTACTAAGTACATCTCACTATTACAAATCGCATCCACAAAAAATGTTTTCATGTTTAATTGCAGTGATTACCAACTCCTAATCAATTCTGGGAATGTAATCTACGTTATAAAATTGGATTATGTTGAAGAACTCTCAGTAATCTAAAATGTAATAAATTCAGATGGAGTATTATAGTAACTGTTACACTATGAAAATCAAGTAATCTAATGTTGTAACACTCTTGGTTATAATTATTTTTTCTGTCACACTAACGGCTTCTTTTACTCCCTTTTAAATGTCAATGTGAGTCAAGATCTTGACTACTGCTCGAGCCGTTAGGCAAATGAAGACAAGACACAACGAAATAATCAAAAGCACTTTCAATAAATAAAACAAGACTCCATCAATATTGAGCGATAAAATCATGATTCAATAAATTCTGCTTTTGTCGTACACTACTAGCCTTTAAGGGCATATTGTACTTAGTCTCTGAGGTCATACATAATCAGAATTAGGCTTTTAGCACTTTTCTGTTTATTATTATTATCTTTTAATTAGAACTTATTTATATTTTTAAAATAAGTTAAGGGAATGCAAATATCTATCGCGGTTGTTAATAAAAATTTTACCTCTCCCAACTTATTAGTGAATAATAAAGAATATATCAATTTGAAATTTTAGAAAATAATAAACCACATAAAGGGGTACGTCTTACAGGAAAAAACTAAGAGTAATTATGAAAAATAGGGCCAATTTGATAACTTTAAATGTTTTGAAGGGGGCGCTGAAACCCTAGTTTGGATAATAAAAAGTCAGAGACTAATATATGCCCTCAAACAATAAAAATACCAAAATATGTTCTCATAATTTTCTCTCTCACCATAAATATAAGAACACAAAAAATGTATAAGAGTCCTTTCAACTATTCTTCGTCTAGCTCTAACAAAATGCCTAAATTTGAACTTTACAATGTTGGTATATTCCCGAAATTAAGAAAGTTTTTCTCTTACAAACGTTAGAAAAATTTACAAATCCGTACATATAACTTCATTTGCTCATAGAGTGCTTCTTAATGCGTCAATTGACTTATGTTGTCAGGATAAACAAATTTGGTTATTTTTATGTTGCTATATTTCTACTTTTTTTTTTCAATTTACTCATGAACGAAAAATTAAAAACTTCAAAAATTCTTAAAGATAAAAATTTTTGTACGGAGATAAGTGTGAACTCTCTGTTGAATTATATCAACTAGATACCACCCCGTGTTTGAAAAAATTTTAGTTGCAGGGTCTGATATTGCTGCCAGTACTGTGACGAAAATCCTTGAAATTTTAAGTTCTACTAACCAAAATTTTGCCATTCTCACGATTTTTGATAAATGAAGCTGAAACTTTTTAAATGAAGGATATATTTCATTAAAATCTGCATATACAATTTATTTTTCCTAATATGATCAAAACCGCAAAAGATTTACATCTTAAACAATTTATTTTTTATTTGTATTCATTATTAATTTAAAAACCTTATTTTTGAACTCCTGAGGTTGAATTATGTTCAGATATGTAAAAATATGAAGTTCGACAATTTTCATCTTTACAAAGCTTCTTCCACGAGGAAGCAATAATTATATTATATATTATTAGATATTATTATGTTATATTATTATATTATTATATACTATTTATTATATATTATAAATATATATAGACGAATATCTTTCGATAACTTGAGAAAAGCCATTGATGAGAAGTTACTAGTTCCTTTGAACTAGTTCCTGTAACTAGTTACTTTTTTTGTGACGATAGTGGTAACGAAATCACTTTTGTAAGTGAGTAAAGAATTGGTAAATAGTTACGTTTTTTTCAGTAACAGTAACCATAAAAATCGTTACTTTTATAGTTACTTTCGAGATGTTGTTTACAAGCCTTTCACGACAATCAATCAATTTTATTGATTTTGCAAGTATTTTTTCATTTTCACTATTCAAATTGTGGCGGCAGATAGCCATAGAGATTTATAGCCCAATATAAGGAAATTGAAATTGCTCTCCAACCCTGAAATTCAAAATCTTCTAAAATTTATCAAAACACTTAGAAAGAAATAAAAAAACTAATTTCAGACCTAAATATTCATTTGTGTTTGGTTGATAATAAATTTCTTTAACGAGAAATTCAACTATTCCAGTTATTTTGTTTATTATCTTAGATGGAAATTCATCTTTTTTGGTTAAAAATTTCATTATTTAGTTGAAAATTTAATTATTTTGTCCGAAATTGAACGATTTTAAAAACAAATCATTTCATTCGGTTGAAAATTAAACTGTTTTGTTGAAAATTAGTTTATAGGTTGGGTTAACTGTTCTTGATTTCAAATTAATTTTTTTTTGGTTGAAATAAATATAGTATTACACTTTTAGTTCAGGATTCATCTTTTTTTTGTTGAAAAATAATTTTTTCAATTGAAAATTCAATTATGAAATTTTTTGTGCGAAAATTGATCTTTTTTAGTTTAAAATTCATATATTTTATTTAAAACTCGTCTTTTTTTAGTAAGAAATTAATCTTGTTAATTGAAAATTCGTCTCTTTGGTTTCAAATTGCAATATCTTGTTAAACATTGATCTTTTCTAGCTGAAAATCCATATATTTTGTTGAAAATTGATCTCTTTGGCTTCAAATTAAACAATCTTCTTGGAGAATCGTCCTTCTTGGTTGAAATTTCATCTGTTACATTTTTCATTGAGAATTCATGTTTTTGTATCAAAATTTTATTATTTGGTTGAAAATCAACTTTTTTTCAAAACTTGCCTTTTTGCCTTGACATTTTAACAATCTGGTTGATTTTATTTCTCTGTTGACTGAAAATTCAAATATACTGATGAAAATTATTTTTTTGGTTGAATATAACTGTTTTTGATTTAAAATTGAATTGTTTTTTTGTTGAAATATCAACTATTACATTTGTCGTTGAGGATTCATCTTTTTCCGTTGAAAATTAATTTTTTTCAGTTAAAAATTCATCTATTCCATTTTTGGTTGAGAATTGATCTTT
>JAUMHM010000050.1:9783913-9808221 GCA_032362435.1 Melikaiella ostensackeni | reverse complement strand
TTCAGTTAAAAATTCATCTATTCCATTTTTGGTTGAGAATTGATCTTTTTAAGTTGAAAATTCATGTATTTTGTTTAAAATTCAACTATTTTTTCTTGAATTCGTCTTTTTTGGTTGAGACTTGAAATATTACATTTTTCATTGAGAAATAAACTTTTTGGATAAAAATTTCATTATTTGGTTGAAAATCAACTTTTTTGTTGGAAGTTCGCCTTTTTGGCTTGAAACTTCAACAATCTGGTTAATTTTTTTCTGTCTTGACTGCAAATTCAACTGTTTTGTTGAGAAATTTTTTTTTTGGTTAAACGTAACTGTTTTTCATTCAAACTGAAAATATTTTTTGTTTGAAATATAAACTATCACATTTTTTGTTAAGAAGTCATCTTTTTTCGTTCAAAATTATTTTTTTCAAATGAAAAAAAAATCATGCATTTCGTTGAAAATTCATCTTTCTTGTAAAAAATTATCTTCTTGGTAGAAAATTCATCCCTTTGTTTTTAAATTCACCCATTTTGTTGGAAATTCTTTTTTTTGGTTGAGTTCACCTGTATTTGAATCAAAATGAAAATATTTTTTGGTTGAAATTCCATGCATAACATTTTTCATTTAGAATTCATCTTTTTGGATACAAATTTTATAATTTGCTAGAAAATCAACTCTTTTGTTCAAAACTTGCCTTTTTGGCTTGAAATTTTCGCTATGTGGTTTATTTTATTTCTCTATTGATTGAAAATTCAAATATACTGATGAAAATTATTTTTTTGGTTGAATACAACTGTATTTTATTTAAAATGGAATTGTTTTTTCGTTGAAATATCAACTATTACATTTTTTGTTGAGGATTCATCTTGTTCCGTTGAAAACTAATTTTTTTAGTTAAAAATTCAACTATTCCATTTTTGGTTGAGAATTGATCTTTTTTAGCTGAAAATTCATGTATTTTGTTCAAAATTCAACTATTTTTTCTTAAATTCTTTTTTTTTTATTGAGATTTAGAAAATTACAATTTCCATTGAGAATTAAACTTTTTTGGATAGAAGTTTTAGTATTTGATTGAAAATCAACTTTTTTGGTGAAAATTCGCCTTTTTTGCTTGAAACTTCAACAATGTGGTTGATTTTTTTCTGTCTTGACTGCAAATTCAACTATTTTGTTGAGAAATTGTTTTTTGGTTAAATGTAAGTGTTTTTCATTCAAACTTAAAATATTGTTTGTTTGAAATATCAACTACGGAGCGTTCATTAATTATGTAAGAAACAAAAGAATAAATATGAGAGAGATGAAAGTATGATCTACGAAAATCTGATAAAGATCTCAATAAGCCATTTATTCTTTTGTTCCCTTACGTAATTAATGAACGCTTCCCTATCACATTTTTTGTTAAGAAGTCATCCTTTTTCGTTCAAAACTATTTTTTTTCAAATAAAAAAAAATCATGCATTTTGTTGAAAATTCATCTTTCTTGTAAAAAATTATCTTTTTGGTAGAAAATTCATCCCTTTGGTTTCAAATTCACCTATTTTGTTGGAAATTCTTTTTTTTTGGTTGAGTTCACCTGTATTTGAATCAAAATGAAAATATTTTTTGGTCGAAATTTCAACTAATACCTTTTTCATTCAGAATTCATATTTTTTTGTTGAAAGTTGAACTACTTTTTTGACCATGATTGTTTTTTTTTGTGTTGAAGATTCATCATTTCAGTTGAAAATTGATCTCTTTCGTTGGAAAATTAACTATTTCGTTAACATTTTTTTTTTGTCAAACAATCATTTTTTCTTAATGAAAATTCAACCATTTCATTTTTCGAAATTAATATTGTTTAGTTGAAGATTTAACTATATGGTTGACTATTTCTCTTTTTTATTTGAAAATTCATGTATTTTCTTGGAGATATGTCTGTTTGGGTTGGAAATTCATCCTTATTGGTTGAAAATTCATGTATTTTGTTGAAAATTAAACGTCTTCTAAAAACATCCTGTTGGTCTTCGAATATTGTGAATCTTCCGGAAGTGGAAGTCGTCACTAGGTAAATCAAAGAAAAAAATTCAGAAAGAAATAATGAATATTCAGCGCCAAAGAGATTTATAGCCCAAAGTAGGAAAGCTGAAAATTTTCTTTCACACTGAAATTCAAAATTCTGTAAAACATTCTTTGTTTTACAAATATTATGTGGGTCATGAATAAGCTACAACTTTTATTAAAATGTGTAACAACTATTGTTACATTTAAATCGGTGACGGGAACGATAACTAGTTACCATTTGCATGATGCAACGGTAACTATAACTAGTTCCTTTCAAAAAGTAACTTACTCATCACTGAGTAAAACATTTGTGAAATATTAATGTGAAGAGAATTAGGCAACCCTGCAGATTGGAACATATCATGAGCTTAGTGTCTCTAGTCTAAAATTTCTATCAAGATCGAAATGAAATCTGCTTTCTTATGAACCTTTTCATGCACCAAAAACAACACGAAAATTTGAAAAATTGAAATATGGAAGAATTTATGTACTAATTTATGTTTGCCAGAAGTGTTGCGTGCACTGGAGTCTCTAGTCGAGGATTCCCTCTCGAATTTGATTAGTAAAGGTTTAGATATGATCAGAGTGGATGCGAATCGTTATCTGTGGGATGCACCACAAAACTTGTTGGAGAGTTCGTATGGGTGAACCCCACTCTTTGTCGGCCATCTTGCCACCGTCACCAATAGATGCACTGCCGTGACACAGTTATACCGATCTTCGTTGTAAATCTTTCCGAGTTGCACTAAATCCATGATCTCGAATCACGGATGGACTTAGGGATATATAAAGCGGATTAGAGCTCCGGCTTTGTCATTCCCTCAACACCACTCAGTGGTGAGGATCTATTCTTATCACACGCGGCATTAACGAGCACTTTCTGCCGCGAGGGTGTCTCTCCAAAGTTTTCCTGTTTTCCCTGCCCATCAGGCGAAAACAAAGAGCGACTAATAACACCTCTGCACGGGCACCGTAGCATCTTAGACATCATGTTTAAGGTAAGAACTTAGAGGGTGCTGAGCAAGTCTCAGAGGTTTTAAGCATATTCAACCCAGGTTCTATGTGCAAAGGACATTGCTATGCCAAGCAAGTGCGAATTATTGACGGGACGAGTTAAGGGTCGTGCATGCCCCTCAACTACAAAATCTTCTTTTCGGCTATAGTAGACTTATCAACTCTAAAGAGGGTATTCCACTGGGATTTCCTTTGGACCGTGTTTAGTGACAGTTTAACCGTTTTAAATTTTTCTCGAGTGACTTGTCTTTAGTCAAGACTACCCTCTTCTCAGGACTCATATCCAGAGACTTATTTCTCTTTGTTTGTTTTTGCTTGTAAAGCAAGAACGTATCCACACGGAGCCTTGAACATTTAATTTGATCAAATGAAACTTCGATATTTCACATTTAATTTACATTTAGGGATTCAAAAAAGTAAAATAGTAACACATAAAATATAAAGGGTAAGAAGTAATTCAGGTGAAAGCGCTAGGGGTGATCTCGGCATGCGAAAAAATGAAGATCGGTAATAGCAAAAATGAATGGCAAAATGAAAAATCGCTAATTTTTCATTTCACCCTTATCCATCTTCATTCTTTCGCATGCCGAGATTACCCCCAGCATTTTTACGTTAATCACTTTTTACACTTCGTTTTTTTGTGAAAGGGATACATGCCTTTTAAATGTAATTCAAAAATCGTTGATCCAAAAGAACAGAAACTTTTCAACCAGTTTATAATTACAATTTTATCTTCATATTTTTTTTAACTTAGATTTTATTTTAAAACCCATAGGGCACTTTTTAGTGAAAATAGCGCAACATATTCCTACAAGTAAAAGAGTGAAAAAATACAATCTTTTTACAAAAAGGCTCAAAGAATTGTTGAGTTAATAAAACAAATCTCGTGTATTGGAACTTAAGCATAACTTGCTTGTATGGTCATAACGTTTTTTTTTTAGGGAGATTTACACTTAAAGACGTAGAGTTACTCTACATAAATACTCCTCTGACTGAAACTGTCCATCGAGTTCATAATTACAATTTTATGTTAAACCCCATGAAGCGCTTTCTAGTGAAAATAGTTCAACATATTTCCACAAGTAAAAAAGTGAAGGAGTACAATCTGTTTATAAAAAACCCAAAAAATTGTTGAGTCAATAGAGCGAATTTCATGTATTGGAATCTTAAGCATAACTTGCTTACATGATCATAAGGTTTTTTTCAAAGTTTTTTCCATTTTTTCAATTTTTTTTTAAGTTTTTAAGTTTTTTCACTTTCTAGTACCGATACCGAAGCGTACTTCCGGTAAGAAGAAAAATGACAAATTCGCGTAATATTAAAGTTTACCAACATTTTTTCTATTCTTTTTCCATACATTATGTTTTCCAAATGTGTATCATTAATTTTAATTTTTTAAACTTTTTATAAGCGATTAAAGAAATTTCAATTATTCAAACAATTTATTTAGACCACAGATTTGTTGAACGATACGTTTTTTTTCAAATCTTATGACATTATAAATCAACTTTAAGGATGTTCTAGGTGTACAGTCAACTTCAAAATTACTTAGTCTTCAACTTGACTTCTAAAATTAACAAAAAAAAGACCCAATGACTATTGCAACAAATTTTTTGAGCGAAATCTAAGCGTGAACAACAAAAATATAGTTGATGTATTAATTCGTATTTAAATGTAGTTATTTACATACTTGTGTTTTTCTTCCACCTTTCAGCGAAAGACGTCATTTTCATTCAGTTTTAATTTAAAAAAGCTCATTCTATTTCGTGAAAGGTTTTTCACGATTATATTTGCCACGATTTTATAGGTATTATTTAATTTACAAATTATACGTACAACTATTTTTAATTTGTCATTTTTTGAATAAAGCAATTTCGTTAATAATATTCAATAAAAACGTGATGAGTAAAATTATAAATAACCTCTCATGGAATAGAATGAGCACTTGTAAATTTAAATTGAATGTGGGCAGAATAAAAATTCTACTATAAGCACATGGTGAAACAATTTTGTCAACTCGGTAAGAAAATATTCTCAAAAAAGGGAAGAGTTAAATTTTTATGAATTATCAACGACATGTAAAATAGTTAAATTTGCTTTCATATTTTGGCCCTTTACACTTCAGAAAAGCACAAAAAATATTGTTTTTTATTGTCAGAAGCTCTTCACTGCAGCATTGAAAAAAATTGATTCCTCTAGAGTATATAGTTTCTAAAAAAAATGTACCGAAAGCGTCAAACCCGGCTTTTGTTATAACACTTTTTGCCAAGGAAAAATATATCTCAAAAGAAAAAATATATAAAATAGTAAAATCAAGTTCATCAAGATATAATTGAATCCATCTATATAAAATTGCTTTTATTTTCTCCAAAAAAGGTGAGCTTTTCAAAACTGTGCACAATTTTCCTTCTAATGCAACATCGGCAAATGAATTCAATAATAAATTTTCACACCAAAATGGATTTTACCACTCTGAAAATCACAAGTTTCCTTAAAAATCAATATATTTGTTACAGTGATCACAGAATTGCTTAGAAAAATTCAATTCTCTAGATGCATCTGTTAAATCTTGACAAACTGATTTTATTAATTTTTAGGTGACTTCAAATTATTCAAACAATTTTCTTGATAAGAAATTCCTCAAGTAGTGAAATTCTTATTTCATCTTGAACTTTATAATATTATTAAAGAACATTCTTTTTGCAAAATTAAATCTCAATTTGTTCAAGTAATTTACAAATTAAAGGGTGTTATAAAATAGTGCATTATGCGTTACTTATCATAAGGGTCATCTATTATGTGATTATAGGTAAAAAACAATCCTTATGGCAAGTGACGTTGTAGAGCACGCTTCAATTAATGAAACCAATATTGTTGAAATACTTAGGAAAGATGTATTTATGTAAATAATTGTAAATTTATTGCTGCAGATTTTCAAACATTCAAAAAAAATAAATTATTTAAACAAATTCAAACTCATATTATAAGAAATAAACGTCTTAGCTAGTGAAAAATAGGTGCAAAATCTACGTTTCCTAGCTTTGTGCTTACATAAAATATTTCAACAATTGCAACGTGAAAATTTTTTTAATAATTTGAAAAATGTTCTTTAAAGTTATTATGATCATTAAGAAAAAATTTCGTAAAAAATATGTGACTTCTTAAGAAAATTATGAAATTTGTTCTATAAAATAGCAAATCTGATTGTAAACTTGTAACAAAAAAGTTATGAAAATAAAAAAATACCTATCTGGTGAGGTTTGCATTAATATTTAATAAAACAGGAATCTTGAAAAATTAAAATTTGATAATTTGGTTTGAGTTAGAAATGAATGGCACAAATAACACACAAAATACAATCCATTTCTCTAGGTTATCAATTTATTCATCGATTAGTAATTTCCGTCAAATGAACGTTTGAATATTCTCTATGCGCGCAGACAGCTATCGCTGGTGAACGAACGTAACCGATGAATATGCCAGTCAATCAAGCGATGCGCACATATTTTTATCGATCTCGCGCTATAACCATAATGATTAATGATCTTTCGTGCTTATGACTTCCATCGAATACAGTTGCGAAATGTGAAATCTTCTGATTTTACTGAAAACCTAACAGGAATTATTAATAAAGCATTATTAATCACATATCTCTCTCCAAATTCATTTCCGCGAGCAAAATATAAATCTGGATATATATACTGTATTTCAATACTGTATCATAATTTAAATGATTGAATACATGATGGAAATACGATAGTTCCATTGTTGTGTGCATGAATTTAATTCAATTTTTCTAATTATATGAAATTCACTTGATTATGCTAAAAATATTAAGAAAAAATTTGGGAATAGATTAATGAAGATTTGTAAATTCGTGTATGATAAGGGCCCCTTCTTATACAATATACTTTCACTCACCAATCAATTTTTTTTAAGTACAAGATATAAAATTCATTTTAACTAAGTAATCATAACCTTTTAGTTGAATAATACTTCATTGTAATCTAGAGGAAAATCAGGGAAATGAAATGCAGTTCTTTTATCATGAGGATAACAGATTCTAGATTGCAAGATTCTATCTCCTCTTATCGATCTTCTTCACTTGAATAAACTTTGCATACATTTGAACCACTAACCATCTAATTATTTTCGGACGAATGGACTTCTTATAACAACCTCTAGGAAAAAAACTATAAATTCTAGGAGATATTCTGAAATAAACAAGTCGGTTGTAAATTAATATATGCATTAAAAGCCAATTAAAAGTTAATGACGTACTTTTGGCTACTTCAATCAGTGAAAATTCATATAAAAAGCAGCTTCTTGACCATTTACTGATATTTCAGTAGTTTTTAATGATTCCACAGTAGACAAATTAGTAAAAGCATACGACAGGCGCCTACAAAAACGGGTTTCGTAGCCGATTAAGTCGTCAATAAAGTCGTTCAAATCTCCGCCCTCCCCACCCCGCACTTCCCTTCATTTATCATTAACCGCATTTTCCACCTTCATCCCTCATTTCCCACCCCGGTGCCTCGGTTCCCCTCCCCTCCTCCCCCTTCTCCGTGTTTTCCCTCACTACTCCTTATTACCGCTCCCCTCATTTTCCCTCACTTTCTCTAATTTCCCCTTACTTCCCCTCATTGCCGTCACCCCTTTCTCTCAATTCCCCTCTTTTCCCATTATTTCCCCTTATTTTCGCTCATTTTCCCTTACTTCCCCTTTTTTATACGACAGACGGACACCCGACCGAAACCATGAAGATTTCTGCACGGGGCTACGAAGCCCCAAGGAGTTACGGAATTTTTAGAAATTGTAACTGAAATTTTAGTAATATCCTCCGCTGGAAATTTAGTGAATTTTCACTAAATAAGGTAGCCAGAAGCACTTCACTCGTTCCTAGTAATTTTCACTGGATCGAATTTAAAAAGTTAATTTCATTATTCTATGAGTGACTGTCCATATCGTGTTTTAAATATGGATTTTCTGTAACAAGTAATTTTTTGCAGCTGACGGTAGCTCTGGGGATTCTGGCCCTGGCTCTTGCGAGACCAGAACCACCTGTAAACTCATATTTGCCACCAGGAGGTGGACCAGGCAGGGGAAATGGAGTAGGACCAAACGGTGGCGGTCCTTCGAGCCAATATGGCCCACCAGGTTTTGGAGGAGACAGTGGCGGGCCAGGCGGAAATTTCGGTGGTGGTGGTAGAGCACAAGGTGGAAATTTCGGCGGGGGCGCTGGTATGTGTTTTATTTTCAATTCCATTAATTATTTCATGCAAATAAATAATGTCATTAAAAACAAAAAGAGAAGCAGCATTTTTTACATGCAAACTGAATTCAGAGATACCTATCTCAAGATATTTTTCATTCAAAAATGTAAAACGTATTTTTTTCTTGTGTAATTTACTGAAAAATAAAATTCTCTCTTTTTAGAAGTTTTTTAAAACATTTAATCATTTCGAATATTCTTGAACATGAAGATTTGTTTCTACTCTATTCGAAGTCCTGGTACATTAAAGAAAAATTGTTAAAGTAGATTGTGACATCGATGATTAAAAAACCTACAGTTCGCCAAAACTTTCTCGATTTTGTACTTAAACACGTATGCAATTAATTTCTGTGAAGCTATTGCCCCACCCAAAGGTAAAATATATTGAAGAAAAAACTTTCTAACATAGAACATACGTATTCTCCTGAACACAATAAACGTGCAGACTGATCTTTAGTTGAAACAAATTTACAACAGTGCTGCACTAAATTCCAAGTCACGATTTCCTGTACTTTATTCATCTACCGGATTCTAAACATTTGTTTAAATCTTGTAAATAAAGGATGCTCTTTTCTTGCTCACATGAAAATGACTATTTCAAAAAATAAAGTGATTAAAAAATTTGAAGCTAGAAATTGTATCCTTTTATAAGGGTTATAGTTTATTCTCAGAATTGATCTGTTATTCATGGCGGACGAGAGTGTGAAAGTTTGTCCTAGATCGTTTTTACTTTTCACAATCAATTATTGGTCTTTTGTAAAAATTTGGCCCAGTGCAAAAATTTGGAAATTTGAAAAAAATTTGAAAAACTTTGGAAATCTGAACCAGGATAATATAAAAGTGAGCATAATGTCCATTTTTTTATACATAGGAGGACCTCCATCAAGCTCCTACGGGACACCAAATAGAGGAGGTGGATTTGGAGGCGGCGGAAGTGGAAGACCTGGTGCCGGCGGTGGCGGCAATGGATTTGGGAACGGAGGTTCGGGTGGAGGCTTTGATGGAGGAAGACCATCCGACAGCTATGGTCCACCATCCGCTGGTGGTGGCGGTAGCGGCGGATTTGGAGCAGGAGGTCCTAGTGGCGGGAACGTAGGAACTGGAGGATTCGGTGGAGGAAGACCTACAGACAGCTATGGTCCACCTACGGCAGGAGGTGGTGGTTTTAATGCAGGTGGGAGAGGAGGCTCCGGAGGATCCGGAAATGGAGGATTTGGAGGTGGAAGACCAGCGGACAGTTATGGTCAGCCACCTCCTCCTCCAGCTGGGAGTAGCACTGGGGGATTCGGTGGAGGTGTACCATCTGATAGTTATGGAACACCTCTCAATGGAGGGGGTGGAAGAGGAGGTCCTGGAGGTGAAGGTGCTGCAGGCAGACCATCTGATAGTTATGGACCACCTGGGGCTGGAAATGGTAGAGGAGGTTCCGGTGGAGGAAGACCTTCAGACAGCTACGGACCACCCTCTGGTGGAGGTGGACGAGGAGGTTCTGGTGTATCCGGTGGCTCCGGTGGTTTCGGTGGTGGATTTGGTGCTGGAAGACCATCAGATAGCTATGGACCTCCTTCAGGAGGCGGAAACGGGAACGGAAGAGGAGGATTTGGTGGTTCAGGTGGTGGATTTGGAGGTGGCAGACCATCAGACAGCTATGGACCACCCTCAGGAGGTGGGAACAGTAGAGGAGGAGCCGGGGGTTCAGGTGGTAGCGGCGGATTTGGAGGTGGTAGGCCCTCTGACAGTTATGGACCACCCTCGGGAGGAAATGGTGGTTTCGGGGGTCAGTTACTTGTTTGTTTGTCTTTCTGATTACTATGTAGGATGTAAAAATGAGAATTTATGTGGGTTATTAATTTGCAGGAAATGGCAGAGGTAGTGGCGGTAGTGGAGGTGGTGGAGGTGGCGGAGGATTTGGAGGAGGTAGTCCATCGGACAGTTATGGGCCACCGAGTTCTGGAGGTGGAGGACGAGGCGGTGGTGGAAATGAAGGTTATCCTTCTGGCGGCTCTGGAGATTTTGGCGGAGGTAACGGAGGAGGTGGATCTGGATCTGGTGGTTATGGCAGTAATGCAGAGGAAGAGAGCGATGTATGTGATTGCATCTTCTGACTTTCTACGTCGACATCAATATGCATATTAATAATTCATACAATTTTCAGGAGCCAGCGAAGTATGAATTCTCTTACGACGTGAAAGATGATCAAACTGGTAGCAATTTTGGCCACACAGAAACTCGAGATGGTGACAGAGCACAAGGAAACTTTAATGTCTTGTTACCGGATGGCCGTAAACAGATAGTTGAATATGAAGCAGATCAGGATGGATACAGACCTCAGATTAGATACGAGGGTGAAGCGAACACTGGTGCAGGTGCCGGAGGTGCTGGAAGTGCTGGGGGTTACCCATCTGGTGGACCCTCCAGAGGTGGAGTTGGTGGTAGTGGTGGTGGAAACGGCTATCCTTCTGGTGGTCCATCTGGTGGAGGAAATGGTGGAGGCAACGGATATCCTTCTGGAGGGCAAGCTGGAGGTGGTTTCGGTGGCAATTTCGGTAGCGGCGGAGGAGCTGGTGGATATCCTTCTGGGGGACCATCTGGTGGTGGATTCGGGGGCAATGGAGGTGGTAATGGAGGTGGATTCGGAGGAAACGGTGGAACTAGTGGTGGTTACCCATCTGGTCGACCAGGTGGAAGTTTCGGAGGTGGAATTGGAGGGTCAGGAGGAGGAGGAAATAACGGAAACTTCGGAGGTGGTGCTGGTGGAAACGGTGGATATCCACGAGGTGGTCCCAGCGGAAATGGAGGAAATGGTGGAAATGGTGGATACCCATCTGGTGGGTCAGGCAGTGGAGGAAGTGGAGGCAATGGTGGATTCGGAGGTGGAAATGGTAAGACACTACAATTTGACTCTTAAAAAGTTCCATGTAATCAACTATGTGATACTATAAAATTTTTTTTTCGTTCAGGACGACCTAGTGGCGGTGGAGGTCAAGGATACCCTTCGGGTAGACCCGGCGGCAATGGATTCGGTGGAGGTGGTCAAGGAGGAGGCGGCGGTGGATATACCTCCGGTAGCGGAGGTGACGCTGAAGCCAATGGCGGATATCAATACTAATCGAAATCAATCTAATTAAATTAATGCTTCGAATGTATCATAGAGCGACAATGATCGTTCATAGTTTAGTCTCACGACACCGCAGCCCTGTAGAGTGATTGGCAAACGGATGTTTGAATCTGACGAGTGGCACGCCTGAACTGGCGTGGAAAACATTAATCACTCGAAACTGTTTCTTGCTCCATGCTCGAAAAGCTGTTTAATTTATCACGTGAGAAGATGCCAACTCAAGCAGTCACCGGATGCAGAAGAACACACAGCAAATTGTTTAGTCACTGCTCAAGCACCAAAAGAAGAGATGCATGGATCTAAGTATCACTGTACCGAAAGATGATACATTTTCAACTTGTCGTTTTCTTACCCTCCTTGGATGGTTCTTTTACAAAAAAGAAATGTAAATGTATATTGTTCACAGCATTAAGAAATAATTTTGAATGTATTGAATTCACGAAAAGTGTTCTTCTCTGATTAATGACAGACATAAATGATAATGTACATATGCAAGAGGCATACTCGTCATATTCGACTCATCCGAAGGCCCCAGAATATGGGCTTCTGTGATAGTGAACGTAATAGCAACATTTATGTAAGATTTCCTCGTGGCTATAATCCGCAAATCCACGTTTCCCAGTGTGCAGACGGAAATTCTAGTTTAACTCTTAGTCCAAATAATGTATAACCCGTCAGTAGTTCGTCACACATTACTATGGGGGACTCGGGCAGCGAACTTTTTATATTCCAAGTAGATGACCTCATATCTATGTATTTTATTTATTTACATAATTTATCATGTGTTTATACAATCTCAGAGCATGTAGTTTATAGTGCAAAACAAGCCGCATAAATAAATAATGCGGTCAGTCATAAATGTGTTCATTCCTTTCACTTTACACCCGATATTTCATGAAAAATGTTGACAAACTGACGAGAGTACGATACCAAACATAAACCGAAAACTTGACATGGTTTTATACGTAAATAAATTCCCAACTTATTTATTGTTTTTGTTGACAAATACGCTTGTGGTGAAACGTACGCTTGTGGAAAAGGGTTTTTTAATATACAGAAGCGATTTCATTTGGACATGATCTATTAAATCAGTTTACTCAAAAATAATTTCATTTATCAGAAAAGGTCGATGAGTGTTGAGTGAATTTTCGTGGCTAATTTATAATACACTTCAATTGAGCTTATCTTATATTGAACTTATCTATTTATCTATCTATCTATCTATCTTATATTAAACTTATCTTAGTCATGCATTACTATGCATAATCAAGTAATTTTTATAGTTACGAGTATGTACTCGGTATTTATAAATTTGATTTGCTTTAAAGAACGATCAGATGAATATTCGATTCAAAGAAAAAAAAAAGATGAAGTTTACATCGATTCCAATTGAAAGATTTGTTGCAACAAAAATTAACCTTGTCAGTTCAACTTTACATGAAGCGGAGATAATTTCGTGATTTTAAACTGGCCTGAGTAATCTTTCGTCTGCTTTCGCCTCAATTTTTATTCGAAAAGTAGCGAAAATTCAGATGTTAGCGCTATTTACCGTCATTTCAGTTCATAAAACTGAAGCAAAATGTTGATTCCCAACCGTCGCGTCGGCAGCTTTTTTCTATGTGGTGTAAAATAAGTTGTAGTGCGTTTACAATAGCCTAATCTATTCCAGAGGAGATTTATAAGCAAGATTAATGTTTTATTTGTGTTTTTTGTTGCCGATTTTACGTTCTACCACAATTTGCTCACTCCAGCGTGACGTAGTTAGATGATGTCAGAATTATTCTCCTAACATGAGTGAAAAACTTTCGCCGAAATTCGTTTAATTTTCAACCATTCGAGAATTTATCTGCAACACATTTTAACTTTTGTTTCTTCTGTGTTTTTATAAGCTTCGATTAAACCACGTAAATTTGGATCGGAAAGATCCTTTATAAATCCAAGCCTTCCATTCGGGTACTCGCGTAATTCACTTAAGTACAGAGCAGGTACATAGAAAGGCTTCTGAGAATCTGTATCACTGAAGAGGAAGATGGGCCGCGACATGGCGCAATCGATTGCATGTAGAGTAAGCTCCTATTGGCATCCCACGTATAACTTGCATAACAAACTCCATTAAGCGGAGTAACATAGAAAAGATGTTTTCAACACTTACCATTACCAATCATAAAATTGATCCTACTCGAAGCTTTATAACGATCTACAAAATGTAGTACGAGCTCATCTCTTCCGATTTTACGATCGACTGCAATTATTCTACGTTCTATACTCGCGTACCAATTCTCGAGGAAAAATTATCCATTGCATTTATCATTTCATTTACGACCTTGGAATAGTTCCATGCAAATCCGATGAGAGTCATTAATTTATTACTTCTTTCTTTTGTCTGCTTGTTGCAACATACGTCATACTTTTACTCTCATCATCTTTCGCTCCATACGATTTTTACAAAGTGAACTGAGGGATTTCAAACTGTTGCATATCATTCTGATTATCAACTTCAGAAATTAATTTTTGCACAACTTCATGCATATTTGTCGAGTGTCAGTTGTTATACATTTTATTTGAAATTTGTAGGTTAGTTTTGAGCGACGATTTAGTTCAACTTTCAACAAAGTAATAAAATTTTCAGATAAAAAAAATTAATTTTCAAGCGAAAAAAATTTAACTGAATAGATCAATTTTCAATTTAAGAGATAAATTTTTTATTAGAATTATGAATCTTCAACCAAAAAAAAAAAGAATTTTTGAAAAAAGAATGCAACTTTCAACCAAGTAATTAAATTTTCAACGGGAAGAGATGAATTTTTGACGAAATAGTTGAATCCTCAAACGAAATAGAATAATTTTTAACCATGTGTTAGCATTGCTAATCAGAAAATGTGATATTTCTACCAAAAGCAATGGATTTTCAAACGAAAAAGACGAATTTTCAACAAAGAGTTGAATTTTCGAACAAAAAAGATTTCTCAGTCAATAAATGAAAAAGATGTCAACCACATTGTTCAGTGTTCAAGCCAAAAAACGAATTCTCTACAAAATAGTTAAATTTTTAATTCACAAATATTAATGTTTCACGAAAAATTTGAGTCCTCAACAAAAGAGAATAATTTTCAACCAAGCAGTTGCAATGCATCAAAAATGAAATAGTTAAATTTTCAGCTAAAAAAAATGAATTTTCAACAGAAAAAAATTTTCAACCAAAGAGATGAATCTTCTGGCAAAAAAATTAATTTTGAGTAGAGTAGTTCAGCTTTCAAACAAGTAGTTTAATTTTCAACCAAAAAAGAATAATTCTAAGCGAATAATATAATAGTTGATATTTCAACAAAAAAAAAGATTAAAATTTTGAAACAAAAATAGTTGAAATCTACCAAAAAGACGAATTACCAAAAACACAGTTGAATCCTCGACCAAAAGGGATGAGCTTTTACCATAAAAATTTATTTTTAAGCAAGAAGATTAATGCAGCACCAAAAAAGATGAATTTTCAACAAAATACATGAATTTTCAACCAAAAAATTGCATAATCAACTAAAGAAGTTATATTTTCTACCAAAAAACAAGTTTTAACAAAATATCAATATATCAACCAAAGAGATGAATTTAAACCAAGAAGATTAATTTTCTGCAAAAAAAACACATTTTCAACAAAATACATGAACTTTCAACTGAGGAAGATAAATTTTTATCCAAAAATGGAATGGTTAAATTTTAAGTTAGAAAAATTTATTGTAACAGTTAATAATTGAATTGAGTTCTGAACGAAAAAGGATGACTTTCCAACAAATTAATTAAATTTTCAGCCAAATAGTACAATTTTTAACCGAAAAATATGAATTCTTAACCAAAAAGGTAATAGTAGACATATTAATCAAAAATAATTAAAGAATTAACTTTCAACCAAAAATGGAATATTTAAATTATCATTTAAAAAAATTAATTTTCAAGAAGAATAAAATCCAGTTTCCAACAAAGTAGTTCAACTTTCAACAAAGTAGTTGAATTTTGAACCAAAAAAGGTCCATTCTCAACAAAAAATATAATAGTTGATATTTTAGCAAAAAAATTAATTTTAAATCAAAAAGAATTGAATTCAAGTATTGAAGACAAGTTTTTAATAAAAGGGTTGAATTTCCAACCAAGAAAGATTTTCCAGTCGAGAGAAAAAAAATTCAACCAAATTATTGAATTTTCAAGTCAAAAAGGCGAGTTTTCAACAAAACATTTGAATTTTCAACCAAAAATAATGGCATTGTAACATAATTCTTGAATTTAAAAAATATATATTTAAATTATCGAACAAACAATAAAATTTTTAGCCAAAAAAGTGAGATTTCGAAAAAATAGTTGAATTCCCAACCAAAACAGAATAATTTTCAACCAAGTATTTGCATTTTTAACAAAAAAATGTGATATTTTTACCAAAAGAGATGATTTTTCAACAAAGAGTTGAATTCACAAAAAAAAAGATTTTTCAGTCAACAAATAAAAAAAATGTCAATTAAGTTGTTCAGTTATCAGGTAAGAAAAAAACAACAAATTTTCTACGAAACAGTTGAATTTTTAATTCGCAAATATTAATTTACTACAAGAAAGTTGAATTCTGCACCAAAACAAATTGATTTTCAACCAAACAGTTGCATTTTTTACCAAAAAATGTGATAACTTTTCCAAAAAAGATTAATTTTCAAACTAAATAGAATTAACTTTCCAACAAAAATAACTGGCTTTCAACCAAAAAAATGAATTTTCAACTAAAAGAATTATGTTTCTGCCAAAAAAACGAATTTTTGACGAATTACATGAATTTTTAGTCAAACAGTTTAATTTTCAATTCGAAAAAATAAATGTCCAACTAAAAATGGAATAGCTAAATTTTCAGCAAAAAAAAATGAATCTTCAACCAAGGAAAAAAACAACATTTTCAACTAAAGAGATGGATCTTCTAGCAAAAAAAAATAATTTTGCAGAAAGTAGTTCAGCTTTCAACTGAGTAGTCAAATTTTCAACAAAAAGAGATGAATTCTAAGCGAATAATATAATAGTTGATATTTCAATCAAAAAAGATTCAAATTTGAATCAAAAACATTCCGATTCAACCAAAAAGACGAATTTTCAACAAAATACGTGAATTTTCAAACAAAAAACTACATTTTCAACTAAACAAGACATATTTTCTACCAAAAAAAACGAATTTTAACAAAATATCAATTTATCAACCAAAGAGATGATTTTGAACCAAGAAGATTAATTTCCTACCAAGAAAGACGAATATTCAACAAAAAACATGAATTTCCAACTGAAGAAGGTAAATTTTCAACCAAAAATGAAATAATGAAATTTTAAGTTGAAAGAATTAATTGTAATAGTTGATAAATGAATCCAAAACCAAAACGGATTAATTCTTAACCGTAAATAATTACATTTTAACATGATAATTAAATTTTCAACCAAACAGTAAAATTTTTAACCGAAAAATATGATTTCTTAACCAAAAATTCATTAGTGGACTTTTTAACCAAAAATTATTAGAAAATTAACTTTCATCCAAAAATAGTTAGATTTTCTTAGTGGGTTCATACACTTCGCCCTTAATGCCTTTAATGTTCGCCTTTAATGTTCGCCTTTTAATGATGAATCTTTAACTTAAAAAATGAGTTTTCAACAAAGTAATTCAACTTTCAACCAAGTAGTTCAATTTTTAACCAATAAAGATGAATTCTCAACGAAAAATATAATAATTAATATTTCAGCAGAAAAAAACATTAATTTCAAATCAAAAAGAGTTGAATTCAAATATTAAAGACGAATTTTCAACGAAAGATTTGAATTTCCAACCAAGGAAGATTTTCCAGTCGGGAGAAGAAAAAATTCAACCAATTTGTTGAATTTTCAAGTCAAAAAGACGAATTTTCTACAAAACAGTTGAATTTTTAACAGAAAAAGAATGACATTATAACATAATTGTTGAATTTTTAACAAAATAATTAAATTTTCGAAAAAATAATACAATTTTTAACCAAGAAATATGAAGTTTCAACTAAAATGATGAATCTTAAACTGAAATGGTTAAATTTTCATTTAATAATATTTATTTTCAACCCGGAGAGAAACGAATATTTCACTGTGAAAATTAATTGTTTTTCTTGCTAATAGTGTTTTTGTATTTCTGGAAGATTCACAAATTCTTAGGACCAAGAAGGAATGTTTTAGAAAACTTTTAATTGCAGGGTGGGAAAAAAATTCCTATTTTCCTATATTGGACTATAAATCTCTATGGCTCTGGAAATTATTTTTTTACCTTCAAAAAGTGTTTTTTTATATTTATGTTGAATATTCATTTTCTTTTTGATTAAACTGTTTAGTAGAAAATTCGTCATTTCCGCTTGAAAATTCAATAATTTGTTTGAAATTTTTTTTTTTTGGCTAGAAAGTCTTTCCTGGTTGAAAATGCAACTGTTCCATTGAAAATTATTGTTCTTTTTAAAAAAAATAATGATTCTCCTTTTTTTTTGACTGAGAATTCAACCATATGTTAAGAATTCGTTTTTCTGCTTGAAATGATTCATTTTTTCTTCAAAATAAAAATCTTTGGTAGAAAGTTAATTTCCTGATTATTTTTAGTTGAGAAGGCTGCTAATATATTCTTGGTTAAGTATTCACCTTTTTCAGTCAAAATATTTATTATTTGGTTAACAACTTACTTTTCCTCTGTTAAAAAGTCTTCCTTTTTGGGTAAAAATTCATCTCCCTTGGTTGAGGATTCAACTATTTCGTTGAAAGTTCGACTTTATTGGTTGAATTAAAGCGTTTTTGATTTATAATAAAAATATATTCTAATTAAAATATCCAGTATTAAATTTTGGTTGAAAATACACCTTTTTCAGTTGAGAATTCGCTTGTTTATTTTAAATTAATTTTGTTGACTAAAAATTTAACTATTCCATTACTGGTTGCACATTCGTATTTTATGTTGAAAATGGTTCTCCTTTAGTCGAAAATTCAACTATTTGATTGAAAGTTGAACTACTTTGTTATGAATAAACTGAATTAATAGAACACAATAAGAAAATTCAACTTTTTTGCCTGAAAGTTAATTCTTTAATTATTTGTGGTTGAAAAGTCTACTACGATGTTGTTGGTTATCAATTCATCTTTTTTGGTTACAAGTTTTATTATTTGGCTCAAAATTTCCTTTTTTCGTTCACAAGTCATACTTTTTAGTTGAAAATTTATCCGCCTTGGTTGAGCATTCAACTATTTTTTGAATTTTTGACTTTTTTGTTGCATTAAACTATTTTTTGAGGAAAATTACAATCTTTGTTAGCTGAAATATCTACTAATAAAATTTACTTCGAAAACGTATTTTTTTAGTTAAAAATTCGCTTTTTTATTGCCGATTCAACTGTTTAACTGAAGATTCATGTATTTTGTCGAAAATTCTTGTATTTTATTGAAAATTCGTCCTTTTTGATGGAAAACGCTAATATTCTATGCTAAAATTCATCTTTTTAGTTTAAAATTTGATGCCCTCTTAAAAGTTCATTTTTTAAATGAAAATTAATTACTTTCTAATGAAAATGTAACTATTTTATTTTTTATTACAAATGTATCTTTTTTTGTTGAAGATTCAACTATTGAGTTGAAAATTCATGCATTTTCTTAAAAATGAATTTTTTTCGATTTGTTTTTTAATTCGTCTTTTTTCATTTAAAACTCATTTTTCTGATTGAAAATTTGACTAATTTATTTTTTATTGAAAATGTATCTTTTTTAGTTGAAAATTCAACTATTTTAAAAAAATATTATGTATTTTCTTGAAAATTCGTCATTTTGGGTAGAAAATTCAACTATGTCATTTAAATTGAACTTTTTTGCCAAAAATTTATAATTGACGATCGAAAATTTGACTTTCTCGTAGAAAATTCGTCTTTTTGTCTTAAAAATTCAACTAATTGGTTGAAAATTTTTTCCTTTATTTACTGACGAATCTTTCCTGGTTGAAAACTCGTCTTTTTCGTTTAAAAATTCATCTCTTTTGTTACAATTCTCACCTTTTTTGGTTAAGAATCAAACTGTTTGGTTGAAGATGAATCTGTTTTGATTGAGGATTTAATTATTTTGTTGAAAATTCTTCCTTTCTGGTTGAAATATAAATTGTTATATTTTTCTTTGACAAATCATATTTTTCGATTGAAAATTCAACTACTTGGTCAAAATTACACTCATTTGTTAAAAATTTATCTTTTTGTCGAAAACTTAACTACTTGAGGGAAAGTTGAATCAAATCGTCGATCATGACTAACCTACGACTTTCAATAAAAATTATAATAACTGTCACTCGACAGATATGCTTGAAGTTGTGTAAAAATAAATTTTTAATCCGCAAAAGTATACGCAGAAGAAAATATCGAATTTTGAATCCCTTTTTGATATTAAAATCGGTATTTGAATTAAAATAATAATAATAATAATAATAAATAATTATAATAAAATTGTCATAACTATATTAATTATTGTACAATATTGTCAAGTCTTTTACTAAAATGTACAAGGTAGACTGTATAATTTAAAGACGATGGTTATTATAAACTGTCCAATTACAGTAACAACAAATAGTTTGAATCAGGAACTCCAGACAAGCGATGCTGTCACAAATCTGCGGTTTAATTATTAAATATAATGACCGTTTTACGGTCAAATTGTGTATTTGCCAAATGACTGTTTCCATCTCTATTTCGTCGTGGTCGCAACCAGGAACGTGGTATAAAACCTGACGCTGTGTCGGTCCTTTATCTCAGTTTTGTGATCTCTGGTGCCCAAGTGTTGTAAAATTTTATCTCTCATGATTTTAACGGTGAGTAAATTCGATAAGGTAAAAAATTTATTATTCATTAGCCTAGTGAGGTTCTGACCAGTTTGCCCTACTACTAGTGCGGCCCTGATCGAGTAAACTGACATGGGCCGCATATGGCTTGTAACGTCTTTTCTGATGTTTATCTTAAGGAAAACTTGTCAGGGCCCTCCCAGATTTTTCGGAGAAAACGTTAATGTACGTTTGTTTATTGTATGTACGTTTTGTATGTTTCCTGATGACAAATTTGAAAAAAATTTGTACTTTTATATTTGAGAATTCACACTATTTTCACATTCCCTCCTTTTCCCCTTTTTAAAATAATTTTTCTTCTGTCCCCTGTTTTCAAGAAACTTCTCCATCTTCTTGTTCCTTCACTTGAATACGAACTGAATTAATAGAACACAATAAGAAAACTCAACTATTTTTGGTGGAAAGTTGATTTCTTTTTGGTTAAAGATTGAACTATTTTCTTAAAGTTGCAACTATTTTGTTAGAAAGCCATCTTTTCTGGTTAAAAATTCAACTACTTGGATGATAATTGAACTATTTTGTTGCAAATTCATTTTTTGTTTGAAGATTCATCTCTTTGGTTGAAAATTGATCTTTTCTAGTTGAAAATTCATCTATTTGGTTGAAAATTCATGTATATCGATCAAAATTCGTCTTCTTTGGTTGAATTCAACTATACTTTATTTTAAATTCAAATCTTGTTTGGTTGAAATGTCTACTATTACATATTTCGTTAAAACTTCACCTTTTTTGGTTTAAGAGTGAACTACTTAGTTCAAAGTTGAACGATTTTGTGAAAAATTCATTTTTTTGTTTGAAAATGCATCATTTTAGTTAAAAATTTAACTTATTGGTTGTAGAATATTCGTCATTTTGGCTTGAAAATGCAACCATTTGATAGAAAATTAAGCCATTTGGCTGTAAATTATCTTTTTGTTGAAAATTAATATTTTTGGTTGAAAATTCAAACATTTGGTTAAAAATTAAACTACTTATATGAAAAATCAAGTATTTGGTAGAAAATTAACTTTCTTGTAGAAAAATCATATTTTTGAGTTTAAAATACAATTGTTTTTCAGAAAATTCATCTTTTCTGCTTCGAAATTCAATAATTTTGTTGAAGTTTAATGTATTTTGTTGGAAAATCATCTATTTGATTGAAATTTTCTTGTATTTTGATCAAAATTCGTCTTCTTTGGTTGAATTCAACTATATTTTATTTTAAATTCAAATCTTTTTTGGTTGAAACATCTACTATTACATATTTTGTTGAAATTTCATCTTTTTTGTTAAAGAATGAACTACTTGCTTTAAAGTTGAATGACTTTGTAAAAATTTATTTTGAATCTTCATTTGAAAATTCGTCATTTTAGTCAAGAATTCAACCATTTGGTGGAGAATTAAACTATTTGGCTGAAAATTAACTTTTTTGTTGAAAATTGATATTTTTGGTTGAAAATTTAACTGTTTGGTAGAAATTTCAACTATTTGATCAAAAATCAAACTATTTATTTGAAAATTCAACTATTTGGTAGTAAATTCAATTTTGTGTGGAAAAATCATATTTTTGGGTATAAAATACAATCTATTAGTCTTTTTTGCTTCGAATTTCAACAGTTTTGTTAAAAATTAATATATTTTGTTAAAAAATCGTCTTTTTCGGTTGAAAATACAATTACTTGGTTGAAATTTAAGCTACTCAGTATAAAATTAATTTCTTAAAGATTCACCGCTTTAGTTGAAAATTCAACTATTTTGTCGAGAATTTGTTGTTTATTTGGTTGAAATTTTTTTTCTGAAAATTTTAATACTCTATTTTTGGTAGAAAATTTTTCATTCATAAGTTCAAAATTCAACTATTTGATAAAAAATTCATGTGTTTTGTTGAAAATTTGTCTTTTTGGGTAAAAAATAAACCTTCTTTGTTGAAAATTCATATTTTTGTTTTGAGGATTCCACAGTTGGGTTAAAAATTCATCTTCAACAGTTGAGTCCAACTATTCAGATGAAAATTCATCTTTTTTGATTGAAAATTAACCGTTTTGTTGAAAATCCATTTTTTCGGTTTAGAAGTCAACTGTTTTCTTGAAAATTTGACTATTAGCGAGCAAACTTAACTCTTTTGTTCAAATTTTGTCTTCTCGGGTAGATAATTAATCGTCATTGTTGAAAATTCATTTATTGGTTGACGATTAACCTATTTTGTTAAACATTCGTTTTTTTTCGTTGAATTCAACTGGTTGAAATTTTTCTTTTGTTAAAAAGTAATTGTTTAAACTGAAAATTTACCTGTTCCATTTTTTGTCGTAAACTCATGTTCGTTATTTCAAAATTCGTGTATTTGTTAAAGATTCGTCTTTTGGTTGAGAATTAATCTTCTCGGTTGAAAATTCACTTTTTGTAAGTTAAATATTCAGCTATGTGGTTAGAAATTCAACTATTTAATTGAAATTTCAAATATTCTGTTGAAAATTCAACTATTTCGGTGAAGTCATCTCTTCTGGTCGAAAATTCAACTTTTTTATTGAAAATTTAATTATTTAGTTAAAAATTTGATTATTTCGTTGAAAATTCAACTTTCTGTTAAAGTAATCTTTTTTGGCGAAAATTCAACTGTTTCATTAAAAATTTGTCGTTTTGAATTGCAAATTCATCTTCTAAGATAGAAAAGTCATCTTTTTTGTTTGCAAATTCTTCTTTCTTGATTAAAAATCAACTTATTTATTGAAAATTCATCTCCTGAAAAAACTTGTTATCGCAATTAATATTAGAGTATAGATTGAGCATGAGTGGGTGGATATATTATAGAAAATTATATATTCATAGCAATTAAAGAATGAATATTAAAGAACAGTTGTTCGAAATGAATGAAAATTTATATTTATATTTAACGTCCAACATTCAGATTTAACTACAAAATTCTTGGAAATAAAAAAAAATAGTATCTAACGATCAAATTTGGACAACACATTCTCAAATGTCCCCATTCAAATTCAAAAAGCAGAAAAATAAAAACGGAAAGGAAAACAAGGCAACCTCCAAATCCCCTTACTTTTTTTTTCAGGAAACATGCAAAGCAGAAACGGCTATGGTGAGAATTGAAAATAATAAAAATAAAAAAAGACGAGAGAGAAAAAAGAAGGAGAGGGATTTTGAGGTTGCCTTCTTTCTTTCCTCTTTTTATTTTGGTTTTTTTTTTAAATTTGAATGGGTACATTTAAGAAAGTTTTATCCAAATTGGACTTTTTTTTAATTTTCAAGAATTTTGAAGTTAGATTTGAATTTTGGACTTTGAAGATGAATTTAACTTTTCATTTATTTCGAATCAATTTTCTTAAATTTTCATCTTTAATTGCTATTAACATATTTTTTTGACAGGACATTTTTTGGGAATACATTTTGATAGGGAACTGAGCACGTGAGCAGGCTCAGGAGGCCTAGATGATTGATTTCATAATTGTAGTCTTTTACTTTAGGAATTCAAATTTTATTTGATTTTTTTCTTTTATTCGAATTGATATACATTTTTTTGTTTGGCCTCCGAAAGCTCTCCATTGCACTATTTTTTAGCAGCAATGATGATTTTTGTTCTTTTCTTATTCTGAGTGTCGCTTTGTCATGTCTCAATCATAAAGAACAATATGCTGCTAAAATATTACATGGTATTAAAAAAATGTATTCATCAAAAAATGTTCTGTGAAATATAAGTTAGTCTTTGGAATGCAAAGGAAATAAACTGTTATTCAGAGAATAAATGTGTTATAAATTCTTTCCTTGTCTGAAGTCAAGAGTTATATAACAAATATACATTCTTGTGCATTTCATAATAATGTTTTATTTCAATTACAAGAATTGTTTATAATACCCATTTTGAACTACGCGCCAAGTGCGGACAGCCAGCGCGCGGTCCAGCGCAAGCGCAGTAGCACAGGATGCCCACATTGGCATCACTGCTAGCAACGCGAGAAGACGCATGATGAGGATGAAATCCGTGTTTAGACAATGGCTACGTT
>JAUMHM010000050.1:9764205-9783813 GCA_032362435.1 Melikaiella ostensackeni | reverse complement strand
AAAAAGAAGAATTGAAATCGGCTGAACGAGAGCGCCACACGGTGACGAGTCCTAAAACTTTTTGATCAAGGTGGTATTTCGATTCTATGCTTTATTATACAAAAGGAATGAATAAAATTAGACCGTGCCTTTTGTCGGGTCGAATATGGCATTTTCGATTCGACGTGCGTTCATTCCTGCATCGGTTTATTTGATTCGATCGACCCACTCATCGAATGTCGAAAAACCGATATTCGATGCATGCTATCATCGGATCGATTCATTCAATTCGGTCGACCCGTGCATCGAATGTCGAAAAACCGATATTCGATGCATGCTACTGTCGGATCGTTTTTTCGATTCAATCGGCCCATGCATCGAATTCGAAATTTCGTCATTCGACGCGTGGTACCATCGAATTGATTCTTTGGATTCGATTGACCCGTACGTCGAATGTCGAAAATCCGATATTCGATGTGCCTTACATTGAATTAGTTTTTTTACTTTTTTACTGTCATTCAATTTAGTGACTATAGTCCATCAAGAATCAGAAGCAAGACGCTAGTTTCCATAAATGAATGAATCAGAAATCAAAACATTAAAATTGATTGACGAATAAAAAAACTTGATTTGTCTTTAATTAAATCACTTTTGTGATGCACAAAAATTTAAATATGTCTACAAAATGAAGATTTTTTAAAGCCTAAATGAATATGCTCCGAATTCTTGTGCCTATTATTTTCACAAGTGACTGAAACTTGATAAAACGAAATTTCTTGTGAAAACTGATTATTATTTCTTTCATACTTATTTGTAATTTCGTATTCTATTGTTTGAGAAGATGCAAATTCATATCATATACTCTGCATCTGAATTAATAAGAGCATTTTCATGAAGCAGTGTAAGATTTAAAGAAGCACTAAAGTTGTTACTTATACGGTTAAGAATTTTCTGCGATAGTAAATTAATGACAATTCCTCTAAGAACCACTAATTTTTTTACCAATCACTAGGAAAACTACTTACAAAATCAATTATAATTACTTGCACTATTTGATTAGAAAACTTTGACTCATTCAGATTTAGAGGATTAGCAGTTTCTGTGTATGATATTTTTTGCAGAAATTTCATTATTTCATACATATCTTAAACATTCAAACGATAATGGGATTCTGAAATTAAAAAAAAAACGATGAAATATTTTCAAACATTATTCTTTACCAGAAAAAAAGCGCTACGCGCGCTTATGGCATGTTTCTTATTTTAATTATCTAATTTTAAACTTGAAATGTATGCTTAAATTTAGAGTACTATGGGAGAAGTCCACTCATATATTATATTATATTATTTTTAAAAATTCTGAAATTTTGGAATACGGGTCGATCAAATCGAAAAAACCTATCCAACGGTATCACATGTCGAATATCGGTTTTTCGACATTCGATACGCGTCCAATTTCGGCTTGGAATCGAATCGAATTTTTTGCGCACGTCTATTTATAATACACTAGTTTAGACACAGATAATTATTTATTGATGTCAATAAAGATGTACCTTCCTTAGCTCATTAATAGGAACAGAACTGAAAAAATTCTTTGGAGTTTCCTCAATATTTCGAACTCATTTTTCATTACCATATATTTAGTATAATTACAGTAAACATTTATTATGTCTTTCAAAAACTTTTCGAGATGAAAAATTTTGAAAAACTATCAATTTCTTTTTTTGTTAAATTTATGTCACAAATACCAGAATTTTGTACCTAAAAATTGTCTTTTTGATAGTCAAATTTTTGAAAATATTCAGTCTGGAAACAAAATTTTTAAATTCACTTACAAATGTATCTAAAGTTTATTAAACAAGAATAATGTGATGATAAAGTCCTCTCTCGTACTAAGGATTATTTATAATTTTGTTTGATAAAGGATTTAAAAGGCTTCCATTGAAGAAAACTTTGCTCAAAATGTTCTTATATAAGCAAAATGAATTTTATTGTGCATGATAAATCTAGTATGTGATAACAGTATTACGTCAAAGTTAACGCCACTTCTGTTGCTACATTGTCACGTACGAGTACGTAATTAAATTGTGAAAGTACGCCAAAGATTCACTGGAGATTCACATGCTTCCTATTTTCGTAAATTACTTCTTGTATGTTTGACATCACGAATTTGTAAAATCCATCATCACATGTAGCTTGAGATAGAAAGAATGTATATAAAATTTGGATATTTACATACTAAAAACAAGATCAGTGTTGACTAATTTGATTAAATTTATTCATTCTAACACAGATTTTATGAATCAAAAGTACAAGACAAATATTGACAATTCAAAATATATTGATCTCTTAATATAAAATCATTTATTTCGCTGAGTAAAGTATTTAATAATTACCATTAGATTTTCCTGCTACATTTATTGTCGATGTTTTACTAAATTACATTACAGTATACTCCTGAATTCAAAAAAATGTTTTTCTTATAAATAAAATTCCTTTCGAAGATCTATAAAATCACTATAAGCGATCATAAATGTTTAGTTAAGACCTGAGAAAAACCGTTGGGTCAACCAAACATTTCTTTTCTATAGAAAGCAACAAAACTTTTGTTGAATCAGTCAAATTTTTTTTAAATAACACAAATTTTATTGGGTCAACAATATTTTGTTTCTTCTATAGCAACCAAATTATTTTGTTTTCCCAACCAAACATTTTCATTAATTCAACAATCAGTTAAATATCTGCTGATCCATATTTTACATTCATTATAATTTATTAATAAATCATTTAATTCTAGTTCGAACATTTCCCGAAAAAATTCAATAGTTTATAATAGTAAAAACTTTCCCTACTGCTATGGAAAGGATAATTTCCAAATATCTTCAATATCTGTGTAACATCCTTTATATTAATTTGTTTTAAAATATACTTGTTAGAGCTGCTTCGCCAATTAGGATTAATTTCTATTGTCAGAAAATTCGTCAATACACATAAGCATTGTGATGCATATATATTTATAAGAACTTGAGAGTAAATACTTCATTTTAGTTGACAAACGAATTTCTCAATTCTGGGAATGTATTTATTCATATTATAAAAGATTGTAATGAGCACACAAATTTATTTCGTTCGGAGCGTGGAAATTTAAAAAATCAAAAGAGTAAAACGTTCCGACTTCTTGAGTCGGGCTTTCTAGGAAAGTCCAAAATCTGACCTTTCTTTCTTGGAAACTTAATAAAATTTGCAAAAAAGTTTTTGCATGATTCAATTCTACTCTGCCATATCTTGGGAACAGATTTTCTTTTATCAAATGCATAAATTCGATTTTTATGAATGATTTTCGTCTCTCCCCTCCCACATAGTTTAGAGCGTCAATCTATTCCGAGACTACATTATGTGTATAATTGTTCACAATTTTATAAAAACACACCCAACTAGCGTCATTTCGTATTAAAGCTGTGAAGTTTTCTGCAAGTTTTCTAGCAGAATCATGAAGTACGGCTGAACCAACTTCATATTTCGATTTAATTTTATAATTTTGTACATCATAATGTATGATAGTAACCAGCATTCAAAAATCCTTTTCCTCAATTTCTCGAATTTCGATTTTTTTTCATTCTAGTAATTACTTGCCGAAAGTGAATTTCTGGATTTCATTAAATTCTAAGCTATATAATAGAATGAAATAACAAATTTGTAGGTATATTGACAAGCATGATTTTCGAAAGAAATTTATAAATGATTCCCTCTATCACAGCTCACCTAATCCATTTCAAATCATGCAGGCTGTCGGGTGACATATTCAGGATTGGCTTGCCAATGAAATTTGTTTTTTTTTTTACGTGAAAAGTTAGAAGGCACGTATTTTTTTAAATTTACATAGAGACATTTTTACTTTACTTACAAATGTTTCGAAATTTTAAGGGTGAAATGATTTCAAAATCCACAAAAAATAAATAAAAAAACGGTAAAGTCATTTAGAGAAAAAAAATGGTCTCGAAAATCCTACCTTTTTTTCTAAAATTTTCAGGAATAACAGGTACTAATATAGTCTACTTGCCATGGATATTCCATTTGGTATTCTCTTATGTAGAAAAAAATTATTTTTGCTCTTTTATTTAAAACCCTGCCCTTTTTGCAATTTTTGAAATTTTGAGGTTTTTCTTGTTCCAGTTTGTTAAGTTTCTTTCACTCTTTCAAAACAAATGAGAAAAATGAAGAATGAATAGAAAACGGCAAAGCTATTTCAAATTTTTTAAAAATTGAAACAAAAATTTTTTTTCAAAATAGATATCATTTTTTTCACTGAAATTTTCAGGAGTGATAGGTAATATAGAGTCAACTTACCATAAATTATAAATCTGGAGAGTATTTGTATTACCTGTTTTTTGTTTAAAAAGAAAGCGATTTGTTGTCGATTGACGCAACAATAACAATGGCAATTGTCAAAACCATGGCAATAATATGGCCGTAACAATAAGTTGATAGTAATGTTTGGTCAGGAAGGTAAGGAGTGGAATTAGATACAATGCAACAGTTGTGAGTTCAACTTCACTGACTGAAGCAGGCCACAGGGTTCGTTCAGTAGTTCGCACTTTATTCACTTTTTCCACTGTGAGTCACTTTTTTCGCTGCGTCCGTCTACTTTTTTTACTGCGTCTGTCTACTTTTTTCACCGTTGCCCGGAAAGCTCGATACTGCGCATGCGCCACGTCATAGACAACAAATCGGTCACTTTTTACACAGAAAATATGTGGAAAAATTAGCGCTTTTTCGCGAATTATAGAAAAATGTTATTTTTTAAGACATAACGATATAATGTGTCAAAAACTATAAAGCTGGTTACTTTTTCTTTAAGCTCTTTTTGGCATCTTCTTTTTCTGGATTTTCTTCTATTTTTCATTTTTCTGTTTCTTCATCTTTTTCTCATCTTTTAGCTCTTGTAATGGATGGTCTGCTGTTTAGAATCTTAAAAATTGCAAACGGGTCAAGGTTTGAGAAGAAAATCAAAGATAATTGTTTTCTCCCGAAAAACGAAAAAGTACCAAATGATAAATTTATGATAAGTAGGCTACACTAGTACCTATCATTCCTAAAAATGCCAAGGAAAAAAAGATGGGGTTCTTGAGGCCATTTTTTTCAAAAAAAATCCAAATAACTTTACCATTTTTGATTATTTTTCAATTTCTTATGTATGCTGAAAGAATGCGAAAAGCTGGATACACTAAAACAAGAAAAATCTTAATAACTCAAAAATTTGCTAAAAACTTATTTCACCATCAACATTTGTTAATATTCATAAAAAATGTAAAAATGTCGCTATGTTTATTTGAAAAAATACGTGTCTCCTTATTTTCCACGTACAAAAACATATTTAATTGGCAAGGCAATCCTGAACATAGCACCCACCAACCTGCATTATTTGAAATGGACTCATTCACCTTTAGAATTTACTAAACTATAAAATTAAATAAAACGTGGAAGAAATAACTTTAAAAGAACCTTTAGCATGCAAATTATACATCACATTATTTTTGAAAAACAAAAATTCACTCTTTTCAAAAAGGGGCTCGGGCGATGATTTTAAATTTAGTCTGAAAACTTTCATAGAGTAGTAGTCATGTCCTATGCATTTTTCAACGCTGAATCCAAATCTAGCCCCAAAATTGCTCTCTAATATCAGGGTTTTGAGATATTCTAACCTGAGGGTGCACAAAATGCCGTTTTCGGTCATTTATGACCATCTATAAAATCTATAGAAAATTTTTCGTGCATTCGCACCAGTATCTGTATGAAGTATTATTATTCACCTTTCAAATCGTTTTTGGTTTGCTCCGATCCGATTTTTTTTCGCTGAGTTATAGCAAATTGAATTTTAAGATTTCTCAAAACGAGAGAGAACTCGCAATTCTTATTCTGTGCGGGTGCAGATCAGACAAATTTCAGTCAAATTTAAGGTATTATTTTTAAAACACCTCTATTGAAAATCCGATTTTCAGTACCTGTAGAGCGGGGCGAAACAAAGTGTTCCAACCCTGGGGTTGAAACATTAAGTGTTTCAACCCTAGGGCTGAAACATCTTGTTTCGCCCCGCCCGTGTTTCAACCCTCGGGTTGAAACATTAAATATTTCAACCCTAGGGCTGAAACATCTTGTTTCGCCCCGCTCTACAGGTGCTGGAAATCGAATTTCCACTAGAGTACTTGTGAAAAATAATATGCATTACACGGAGCGGAACACAGCGTATTCAACTCGTGTGAGAGCTGCCCTCGTTTCGCTCGGGCTGCAAACTTCACACTTGTTGAAAACGCTGTGTTTCATCCCTTGTAATGCAACATACTATTAAATGATTTTTCCTCTAGAAAAAGTCTTAGAGATTAGGGTCCTTTTTTACGACTTAATTTATGGCAGTCGAACCTTGAGGATACCGATGTACCACAGGCAGTTAGGTTCTCGCTATCATAAAATCTTCATAAAACTAATCCCTTTTAATGCTTTAAGAATTATTACGTAATTAATTACATAAATATATTTATATGCGACAAGCCATACATTTATATTTATATACAGTAGTATTCCTCTGTTGTTAAAACCAAAAATTCTATCTTTTTCTACGTATCGCGTAAAGTTTACGAGATACGTACAAAATATGATATATTTTGAATTTTTCAAAGTAAATTTGAGATATTCGTGATTGTTTAATCTGATTTGAATTGTGATGTGAATTCTGATTCTTCAACTCTTGAATCTCCAGTTTGGAAATGAATAAATATATTATATTTGAAGCTCTTACATCGGCCACTGCGTGAACCTTACTACAAGAATTCTTTCTACCTGATTCGTTGGCCAGATGCCGAGTTGGGCCTACTCTTTCAACGCAGCCTCTGCAGTAGTAGTATTGTCATTATTTTTCAGCCTCGTGACTCAGAAAAATTCGTCTACATAATATACATGATCTTGATTGTAAACCTACTCATATTGCATTCCCTCATACATTTTTACAATCTTTTTCTTTCTTTTCACCCTGTATTCCTCTACACATTTTCACCATCTCCTTCTCTTTCTTTCCTACTTTCACATTTGTTATACTTGACCCTTCTTCACATTCTCTATCCGTCTCTCTTCATTGACGACACACTCTCTTCTTCACATAACCCACCCTGCACTCCTTCACACACTTTTACCATTTCCTTTTCTTTCTCTTCATTCCCTACCTCTCATACATTTTTACCATGTCCTTCTCTTTCTCTTCTACATTTGTATTTGTTTTGCTCGATCCCCCTTCAGTTGCTCTGATTTTCTTACCTCTAATTTTCATCCTTCGACGAGAAACTAACAGTTTTTTTACTTTTCACTTACAGTCTCTATAGTACCTTTTCTTTTGTTACTGCCACCAAGCTACCTACAATTTTTTCTCCTATTTCTTCTTAGAATAACTTTCACTCTATCCTACCTGTCACTTGTCCTTTTTACCGTTGTCTAAAACCTCACTTCACTTCAACTTCCATCTTTCATCCTTACCATAAAACTTACTTTTACCTTTGCTTTACTTGTCCAACATTCTCCTGCACTACTTTCCTCTTCCCTATATTTTAAAATTTCGACGAGTTACTCACATTTTTTGCTTACAGCGTAGGCCCCTTTACAAAACACCCTCTCACATCCATCTCTCATCATAACTAGAATGTACATAATTCGTCGAATTTTTAATACATTTCACTTACTGTATTTAATCACTCTGCTTTTAAACTTTCGCTTTATCACTCCCCACTACTCTTCCTACGCACCCTGTTTCTCCTGCTTCTTTTTCTATTCTTCTGCACCACCTTGTCCAGTCACCTCCATCCTTACTTTTTTTTCCTTTCGCTCCCCAATCTACTGCTTCTACCTGCACTCGTCTTATCATTGTCGTCTTTTCTTCTCTTTTATATTCCATCTAGAATAGAGACACGCGCCAAACGCCCAACGCCCAACCGTTTCCAGCAACCTGTCTTCCTTCCTCCTGTGGACTCCCGATACGTGCTCTTCCCTCATTATCCTTCGTGATTTCCGGTAGTGAATGTGCGTGTCGTGCCTCCAGTGTATTTCCTGTATCCTTGTTCTGCCAACGTATTTCTTTCCTGCTCTGGCTACGCCCATGCCTGCGCAAATTCTTCTCTCCTCCTTTCGTTTCTCTCCTTCTAGGCTCTTTCTCAGCGCAGTCGGTCTACTTTTGTAGGCGATTTCGTACATTCAACACTTTGCGTTTGCGCTTCTTAATTTGTTTCACCTCCTTCCGAATGTTACACCCTAACCTCAAAACCTCCACGTGCTGTTTTTTTGAGCCGATTTGATTATCCAAAACCACTTTCACCTTCACACCTTCACTTCCACTAAATCATCGCACCACCCACTATATTTTTCTCACCCGCCAGTATCCATATCCACCGCACAATCTTCTTAATCGCCACGTATCCATTACCGCTTCATCTCACCGCCCGTTTACTTCACTGAAAAAATTTTGGGCAAGCTGCTCTACCACGCGATACAGTTGCAACACCAAACGCGTGGAGCGCTGCTCGCTCATCAGTTTGGTGTGCATTTTCTCTCAAGTTGGTCGAGCAGCTTTACCACGCGAACACGCTACTTTCTCCTTGTGGGATCGCTGCTCTGCCACGTGGAAACGCTGTGCGCCCAACACTGAGTAGCAGCTGCACCAAACTTCCAGTGGCGCTGCTCTACTAGCGCCAGTGCGGCAGCTAACCCAAAAAATTGTCAGTGTACCAAACAAGTACCGGAACATCAATGCCGCCTCTGTGGTTCCTTACTATTTAGGGAAATTTTGATTATATTCACAAGACCAAGTTTATGAGCCTTCATAAAATTTATGAGGGCTACTTGGATCTTTAAAAAGTGCTACCTGAGTACTTGTAGAGAAATTTTAGAAGCTTGACTTAGCTTGAGAATATTTAGTGAATTCCCAGTGAAGTTGTATCGGTAAGGTGGTGGATTAAATTTCCTTCCTACTTGACATATTACCTCTTGACATGACAAACATGTTAAATGAACACTGAGAAGGATCCCTCTGAAGTGGTTTAGGGACATAGTAAACTAGCTAGGCAGCAAGATACACCTTCATTCAAGCGGAATTTGAGGGTAGCGTCAAGGAGAACGTCGACACTGAGTCTCAAGAGGTTTTAGCATGCATCATTCTATCCGTAGGTTCTACTGTTGACGACGATGCTGGTAGGAATTTGGAGTGAACCACAGGGACCAGCATATCTACCTCCCTCTGGAGGTGCTTCTCCATCACATCCGTCTAGACCTAGTGCTGGCCACCCAGACGAGTGGGCCGGGGTATGTAGCCTAATACTGATTCTCCAATTCGTGCATAATTTATGGCTCTCAAACCGCGTTATCGCTATATAAGATGAAATTCCAAGAGAAGGCGAATTAATTGGTTTGTAGTTTGTGCTCGCTGATTAATTCTAACTGCATCCAAGCTTCAGTCAGATTTAAGATGAGCCTTTCACACCGATTCTACCATTACCCAAGGCATTGCGCATTAAATTAAATGATTGGGCATTCCTTCACGAAACCGCAAGACGCGTACACCTCAATTCACAATTACAAAATTCATTTGAAGCAACAAAAGTGCAAATAATATATAATTTCAATTGTATGATTTATTATTAATTGTGCCATAACTTTTTCGCCTGACTTTTTTATGGAATCATAGCCCACATTAGAAGGCTAATAAAGGGCGCTGTACAGTATATAATTTTGCATGGTTTTTTGATTGCTGATTAGCATTTTTCTAGGAAATCAAAAGTAATTTCGGCTTTGTTTTCAAAATGGACGCTTTTGATTTATTGAGAAGTGCTGTTAAAAATGGCTTAAGTTTATTGGCTTGAGAGTCGCAAAGGACAAAATATCGTTTTTTTTTTTTCGAAAAATTATACCAAACTGTTGAGTTGCTGAATCAACGAGGGGGTGATCTTTTTCGAAATCTGGTGTACAAGCTTTCATGAAAACATTGAAATCTTTGTGAAATCTTTGAATAATCAGTGAAATCCATTGAAATCTTTGTGAAGCCTTTGAATAATCAGTGAAATCCATTGAAATCTTTGTGAAATCTTCTGAAATATTTCGAAATATTTTGAGATCTTTGAAATCTTTGAAATCTTTGAAATCATTGAAATCTCTTAACGTTCTGTGAAATCTTCTGAAATATTTTGAAATATTTTGAGATCTTTGAAATCTTTTGAAATCTTTGAAGTTGTTGAAATCTTCTAAATCTTTGTGAAATCTTTGTAATCTTTGTAATCCTTAGAATATCGTTGAAGTCTAATAAAATCTTTTGAAATCTTTGAGAGATTTTCAAAATATTTTGAAATCTCTTAAATCTTTCAAATCTTTGTGAAACTTTTCAATTCTTTGATAGCTTTGTAAAATTTTCAAACTTTCTAGGAGGCGTCCATTAATTGCATAATGCTTTTTTGGAGAGGAGGAGGTCTGGAAAATCTTACGAATATTTTATCAAGATATGACAATTGAAACCAATTTTGGCTGTAAAAATTACTCTTCCTACTATCAAGCACATTATATCATTATATGTTTTATTGCTTTTTCATTGTGTAGTATTTCATATTACATAGAAATCCCTTAAAATTCTTTGAGATTCCGTGAAATTTTTCGAAATCCTTGAAATCGCTCGAAATCTTCAGTATCCAATAAAAATCCCTTAAAAACCTTCAAGATCGATGAAAATCCCTTAAAATCTCTAAAAATCGGTTTAAGTCCTTGAAATTCTATGAAATATGTCTATATATTATACGAGATCCCTTGAAATATTCGAAATCTTTTTCAAATTCATTAAAATCTTTCAAATACGTGGGAATCTTTCCCAATTTCTTGAAATCCCCTAAAATATTTTGTAATCTATTAAAATTTTTTAAAAGCTATTAAAATTCTTCAAAATCCCTTACAATCTTTTATAGTATTCGGAAATCTTTTGAAGTTCCCTTAAATCTTTTAAAATCTCACGAAATCCTCTAAAAACCGTGAATATATTTTGAAATCTTTTTAAATCTTCTAAAGTCCTTTGAAATCCCGTGAAATCATCGAATCCGCTTTAAATATCTTAAAATCCTTTGAAGTACCTTAAAATCCTTTGAAATTTTCGCCAACCTTTCAAAATCCTCGGAAATCTTTTAAAACCTCATGAAATTAAATCCCTTTGAATCTTTTAAATCGAATTCAAATCCCCTCACATACTTCGAAAATCGTGAAAATACTTTGGTATCCCCTGAAATCCATTTAAATGTTGTAACTTTCTTTTGAGTATTTCGGAATCTCTTGAAATCCTCCAAAACCCTTTGTAATCCGCGGAAATCGTTCTTAATTGATTAAAATCCCTAAAAATCCATTGAAATCCTTCGGTATCTTTTGAAATCTCGTAAAACCTCCTGAAATCTGATTAAACTCCTCACAGTTCCTTAAAATCTTGTAAAATCCCTCGAAAAAATTGAGATTCTCTCTGAAATTGCACAAGGTGATTTCTCCAAATCCTTGAAATCTTTAAAAATCATTCAAAATCTGTAAAACTTCTTGTAATCCTTCCGAATCGTTTGAAATGCCCTGAAACTTTTGTAACCCTTTGAAATCTTTTGAAATCCCTTCAAATCTTTTGAAATCTCGTTTACAGTGAAAATAATTGATACATTGCGAATCCTTACAAAAGGTAGGAAAGGGAGCCTAAAATTTCAAAAATCATCCTTACGTAATTAATGGACGTTCCCCCGTGAAACGTTTAAAATCATTTTGAAATCTTTGAAATTTTGAAATCTCGTGTACACTTAACTGCCAAGAGGTCAACCCCTCGTGAATCAATTAGGTTTTTCAAAAGATTATACTCTCTATCCTTGTGCTAGCATTATTCGCTACGAAGGTACTTTTGGAATACAAGTAATTCATTCAACAAACAATATGATTGCCGTAAACAATATTTATGAAAAAAGCAAAGAAATTACAAAAAGCGTACTTCCTTGGAACCAGTATATTATTATAATTAATATAATTTGTTTACTCAAAATTTAGGATCCAGTGAACTATGAGTTCTCATATGAAGTGCAAGATGGTGACGCAGGTTTGGACTTCGGACATCGAGAGATGCGAAAGGACGACACAGCCACCGGAAGTTATCACGTCCTACTTCCTGATGGACGAACGCAGTATGTCGATTATATCGCCGACGAAAATGGCTATCGACCCATGATACGATACGAAGGAACCGCCTCTTATCCAGCTGGGCGTCCTGCGGACCAAGGATATAAATATTAATGCTCGCATTGAATATGCATCAAGCATCAAAATGAAGACGCGAAAAATGTCATGAATTGCTTTTCAAACGCTGATCCTTTCGGAAGCAATAAATTTTCAGGATAAAGTAATCGCTGCTAAAATACAAGGAAAGAAAATGCCAACAAAAAGGGAGATTTCGTAAAAGTATTCGTATAATACTGATAAACGTCCGTTAATTTAGCCCTTTTCTGTTATTTAGTCTTAAATCAATTTAATGGATAGAACGTCTTTTTTATAGTATCCAAAATACATGTGAATGAAAAAATTATGATTAATTCATAATACGTTTTTAGCTTCATTTTCGTACTTTCCTTTGCATGACCGAAGTTTGGTGGAACTCACGTTATAAATGAACACTCAATCTTATGACGATTTAGCTTCTTAATTTGGGCATGATTTTATACTTATGGAATAAATTTCTCATATCAAGTTGTAGTTGGATGTATACATTTATAATGAATGATACAAATAATAATGTAGCCTCGGATAGGACTGACACTTCTGTTGATGAAAGGTATGCTCTCGGGAAAGTTTCAGGCGATGAATGGAGACTGAGTGTTTTGAATGCTAGGGGTGTAAATGATCTTAAGGAAAGGAAATTGTATGATACAATGTGCGTGAGAAAGCTAGACATTTTATGTGTACCGGAAATAGAATATAATGAAACACACAGTAGCAAAGGAGTCGATTTGATGATGAATAAGAAAGCAAAACAGCATGTCAAAAAGTATGTATGTGTATCTCTTACATCAGTGGTCGGCAAACTCATTAGTCACAAGAGCCAAATATCAACAATACAATGATTGAGATTTCTTTTGAGAGCCAAATTTCTTGAACTTAAACTATATAGGTTAGTACACTGTTTATTAGCTTAATAAACTTTAATTAAAGTTTTAAGTCTTAATTAAACTATAATTACCCTGAATAAAACTTGATATCATACTCAATAATGATCCTATTTATTGATAAGAATTAAATTGTGAGCACGTGGTCATTTGTGGCAGAGCCGCATGCAAGGGGCCAAAGAGCCGCATGCGGCCCGCGAGTCGCGGTTTGCCAACCACTGTCCTAGACTATTATGGGCTAGAATGAAAGTAGGAATCGAAAGGCTATTTATTATAGCATGCTACGCTCCAGTTTATGGTGACAGTAGTGATGTAAATGATACCTTCTGGGACTTGTTAAACGATATTTCAGGTACTTTCGATTCTGGGGAAAGAATCATTCCAGTCAGAGATATGAATAGCTGGGTTGGTGTGCAACGCAAAGGTACCGACAGGGTACTTGGTCATTTCAGAGATTCAAAAACGAACGGTAGCAGGGAAAAATTGATAAGTTTATGCTTAGAAAGAGGCTTTTTTTATCACAAATACTTGGTTAAGACATAAAATAATCCACATGTATACTTGGTGCAGAGGCGAAAGCCACAGTATGATTGACTTTGTTGTAGCGGATGAGAGACTGAGAGGGCTAGTAAGAAATACAAGGCTTATGAGAGGCTCTGAATGTGAAAAGCAATAAAAATGTAGAGGTTGCATGGATAATACTTCTAATATAAATCACATCAGCACTTGTAAAAATTTTGAAAAAAACTTTTTCTTTACACATGCATACAAAATCTTCGTTTGCCCTAAATGATGTACAAGGTACTTCAATTCAGCATGTACAAATTTGAAAAACACCATCCAGGATCGGAAATTTGTTAGAAAAGTGTAAAAAAAGTGCTAAATAATTTTCTCGGATGGTTGTTGCAAAAAATAGCGTAGGATACGTGTGCGCACAGATAATTGCTACTTTTGTGATTGCATCTTTTGCCTTCAGCTCATCCTGCAAGCTTCACACTCGCCGGCAATCGCCTATTTTGTGCACTTGTATCACAGATAGCTATTCTAGCACTTTTGTTCAAAAAATGGATTAGGTATTGTAGTAATTTTAAAACACATTGAGTGGGACTTTTCCGGTTTTTTCGTCCTAAAGAAGTCCTGTCGAAACAGGCTTTTGGCAGTTTGAGCTTGATGTAGATCTTTGAAGTCAAATCAATAAGTACACAGAAGAAACGAAAGTTAAAGTGTGTTGCAAATGAATTTCGGACCGGTAAGGTCGATTTTTGTTGCAGCGAATCTTTCACCTGGAATGGATGTAAACTTTATCTTTTGTTTTTTCTGTGTATCCGCGATGTACGTACCAACAATATGTCTACACTAATGGAATAATCTGACGAACCAGATCCAAAGCTTTTATACGAGCCGCGCACGTGGATCTGTAATGTCATTGTGGAGAACCGTGAAAACGAAACACACGAATGAAATGAAAGGTTCTACAAAGAGCGTTACGGCACGCGGGTTTTCGAGTTGCGTTTACTCGCGCAGGATGATACAATGCTGTCCATTACGCGCGTCACACTCGCTCACGCTCCAATAAAACTCGGTCGCAGTTGGACACAATAGAGCAACATTTAAAAGCCTAACAGTTGGTATGCATGACAAGACATTCGTCGCACGTAGGTAACAAGAGACGTGTCGTAAGATAAAGGGAAAAAAATCAAAGACGGCTGTATTTATGATTCTTTGCTCTCTTAAACGCAAACGCATCAATCTTGCGGTTACATCTTTTTAATCGATCAGTTCTTTATCCGATCTGATGGAAAGACACTGCAGAATGCTTTGTAATTTAATTCTCTGAAAAACAGATGCCCAGCTGACAATATTCTCGTGCAAATTCAGTTAGAAATTGGGGTGGTATGGATGGTTGCTGCGTACTGAGAGTTCCAGTACGCGGCGAGGTGGGAATGAAGGGTTGTTGTGTACTGAGACTTCTAGTAAACGGATAGGTTGAATGTGGGTGGTTCCTGTGTACTGAGATTTCCAGTATACGGGAGGTGGGGGGCGTGTGGCGTTCTGGGAGTTCCAGTACGCGGGAAGATGGTGAGTGCTCGCTACGTGCTGGAGAACCCCAGTACGCGGTGAGGCAGAAAGTGGGTGGTCACTACGTACTGAGAGTTGCATTTTTTTGCAAACAGACGGAAATGAGTCATCCACAAATTACGTAAGGTGTTTTTTTTCAATTTTCACTCCCGCCTCCCCCTAAAAAAGATATAAGATTTTCTCTTATCTCCCACCCAAAATCTTACCAATACTTTATAAACTTAGGGAACGAACATAAATATAAATTCTGTTAATTCAATAAACGTATAACTAAGATAGCAGAAACCAATAAGAAAATCCAACAATTTTGTTTGAAAGTAATTTTGTTTGGTTGAAAATTCAACTGTTTTGTTTGATAATTCGTCTTTTTTATTAAAAATGAAACTGTTTGGTAAAAAGCTTATCTTTTTTTATTGAGCTTAACTATTTCAGATTTAAAATTAATATATTTTTAGTTGAGATAACGATTATTACATTTTTTGTTTAGAATTCATCTTTTTAGCTTGAAAATTTAACTACTTGATTGAAAGTGGAACTACTTCGTTAAAAATACATTTTTTGGATGAAGATTCATCGCTCAAGTTGAAAACTCATCTTTTTGGCTGAAATTTTTTTTATATTTTGGTTACAAATTAATTTTTTTAACAGAAAATTCAACTATTCCATTTTTGGTTGAAACTGAATCTTTTTATTTGATCATTCAACTAAATGGTTCAAAGTTTACGTATTTTGTAGAAAGTTCGCCTTTTTGGTAAAAAATGTAACTCTCTGGTTGAAAATTATTTAATTACTTTATTTAGTTGAAGATTTAGTTGAAGATTCAATTGTTTTGTTGAAAATTCTTTTTTGTTGAATATTCAACTATTTAGTTGAAAATTGGTGTATTTTGTTGAGAATTTGTCTTTTTTGGTAGAAAGTTAACATTTTTTTCAAAAATGCAACTGTCTGCTTAAATATTATTTGGTTTTCTTGAAAATTCGTTGTTTTTTTTGGCTGAAAGTGTATCTTTTTTAATTGAGAACTCAACTATTTGGTTTAAAATTCATGCATTTTCTTGGAAGATTGTCTTTTCGGTAGAAACTGAATCTTCTTGGTTGGAAATTCATATATTTTGTTAGAAACTCATCTTTTTTAGCAGCAAATTTAATCCTTTTTGATTAAAAATTAATTTGTTTCAATTGAAGATTCAACTATGTTGTTGAAGATTTGTCTTTCTTAGTTGAATTCAATTGTTTTAGATTTCAAATTAAAATCTTTTTTGGTTTAAATATCAACTGTTACATTTTGCTTTGATGAATAATCTTTTTTAGTTGAAAATTTAACTACTTGGTTAAAAGTAGAACTATTTTGTTGAGAAATCATTTTTTGGTTGAAGATTGATCGTTTGAGTTGAAAATTCATCTTTTTAGTTTAAAATTTAACTATTTCATATTTGGTTGAAAATGAATCTTTTTCAGTTGGAAATTCAACTATTTCGTTGAAAATTTATGTATTGTGTATAAAATTTGTCTTTCTGGTAGAAAATTAATGTTTTTGTTCAAAAATACAACTGTCTGCTTGAATATTATTTGGTTTTCTTGAAAATTCGTTTTTTTTTTTTTGGTTGAAAATGTATCGTTTTTAATTGAGAATGTATCTTTTTCAATTGAGAATTCAATTTTTTGGTTGAAAATTTGTGTATTTTGTTGAAAATTCGTCTTTTTGGTAGAAAATTAATATTTTTGTTCAAAAATGCAACTGTCTGCTTAAATATTATTTGGTTTTCTTTAAAATTCGATATTTTTCGTTTGTTCAAAATGTATCTTTTTTAATTGAGAATTAAACTGTTCGGTTGTAAATTCGTTTATTTTGTTGAAAATTCGTCTTTTTTGGTAGAAAATTAATGTTTTTGTTCAATAATGCAACTGCCCGATCAAATGTTATTTGGTTTTCTTGAAAATTCCTTTTCTTTGGTTGAAAATGTATCTTTTTCAATTGAGAATTCAACTATTTGGTTTAAAATTCATGCATCTTCTAGGAAATTTGTCTTTTTGGTAGAAATTGGATCTTCTTGGTTGAAACTTCATATCTTCTGTTGAAAATTCATCTTTTTTAGTAGCAATTTTAATACTTGGTTGAAAGTAGAACTACTTTGTTAAAAAATCATTTCTTTGGCTGAAGATTGATCGTTTGAGTTGAAAATTCATCTTTTTAATCTAAAATTTAAATTTTCCATTTTTGGTTAAAAATGAATCTCTTTTAGTTGGAAATTTAAATTTTCGGTTGAAAATTTATTTATTTTGAATAAAATTTGTCTTTTTGGTAGAAATTAATCCTTTTGTAAAAAATGCAACTGTTTGGTTGAAAATTATTTGGTTTTAGTTGAGGACTCAACTATTTTGTTGAAAATTCGTTTCTTTTCGTGGAAAAAGTAATATTCTTGGTTGAAAATTCAACTATTTGGTTACAAATTTATGTAATTTGTTGAAAATTTATCTTTTTTGGTAGAAAAATAATCTTTTTGGTCAAAAATGCAACTGTTTAAAATGCAATACTTTTACTTGCAGTTTCAGGGATTTCTGCTGGGCTTTCCTCTAAGATGTAATATCTGTGGATTAAGTTTTTTTTTTGTAACAATTTTTCTTACCTTAGGTCTTCCCATTCTCATAAAGAAGAAATTTATGTGGGAACATAAGGTGTAATAAGGTGCTATAAGGTGCTACAAAGTATTATAATTTGAACATTGATATTTGATACATGTATCAAATATAAATGTTCACTCAATTAAAATTTAATACCAAATCTGGATCATTTTAATCAATTGAGTATGAGTGTACTGCAAATCACATTAATCAAACTCCAAGATGAAAGTAAAATTCCAGGATTTCCTGTGATTGAATTGGATTAGGTCTGACTGGAAGAAAGAGTGAAATTTCACTCCAGTAGAGTGGAATCTCACTCCAAGAAGTTTAGAGAGTGACTCAATGTATTTGACGCTCTAACAGGCTTTACTTTCCATATCACGGTTTTAGATGTTTACACAATAAATATAACCATTTGATTATAGCATTTAAGGATCTTTGGATTCGTCAAGTGGCATATCAATAATCAAACGAGCGGAAACGGAAGCCAAAATATTGTTCAGAAATGACAGCGGTTTAATCATCCTCGTTGGTTGGATTTGATTAATGGAAAGTCCAACGCCGTTACCAAGTAGCGACTTGAGAGTCTTGAGACCATCGCTAAGGTTTAACTACCTGGACACGTTTAGACAATCATCTCTTGCCGCACGTGGTTACTCATATTTCTCTTAATTCTGATTAATAATTAATTGATATAGGCTTTCTCTGTGAGTGGAAAATATTCAAGAAATGGAAACAAGGTCCTAACTTATCATTCCTCTACTATAGTGTGACACCAAAACTCAGGGGATGTTGTGTTAGCGACTGTATGAACCTACAACCTACATAGTTATGGCGTAGTTGCCGATCAGATTAGAAAGACTACTTGAGGAATTTCTCTTCGTCCTCGAACCGGTGGCCGCGGACAGGACATCCATCATTCTAGGAGTGCATCCTTCATTTCGCACATTCTCTTCCCCCCTTTGCCACCTCATTCTTATTCCTTCTTGTTATATTCACGAGAGATTTTATTTAATAAATTTCCCAAAGATCAAACATGTGTCCGGACTCCAGTTTGAGAGAAATTTTTGACGAAGACGATCGAAAACGTTGATACTTAATACAGTTAAAAATTCTTTTATCTTCCGAGCGCGAGTATTTTGAAACATTTCGTGCGATTAGTGAATCACTTTATTGAGAGTTCCGGATTTCGGATAAGTGAAATAACAGCAAAATTCACAATGAGTATTTTATTTCTATCATCTTAGTCCTCGCAAAATTAAATAAATTTTCGAAAGATCTTACTTTTGAAGGAAAATGGTTTCGGCTTACATTATTTCAAGGATTTCTAAAATTTGGCAAAGGCTATTTGTTCTAAAGTGGAAACATGTGTCTGGACTCCAGTTTAAAAGAAATTTCTGTCGAAGACGGTTGACAACGTTAATACAGTTGAAAATTCTTTTAATTTTGCGAGCGCGAGTATTTTGAAATATTTTGTGAGAATAATGAATCATTATGGAAAGTTTCGGAAATTTGTGGAAACTTTTTGACAGTATGAAAGACTTTGGAAATTTGTAGAAACTTTTTGAAAGTATGGAGTGTTTTGGAAATTTGAGCAAGGTTTTGGAAATTTATAAGAATTTTTAAGATAGCAAAACAGCATGTCAAGAAGTATGATTGTGTATCTCCCAGATTATTGTGGGTTAAAATAAAAGTGAGAATCAGAAACTTCTTTATTATATCATGCTACGCTCCACCTGAAGG
>JAUMHM010000050.1:9752284-9764105 GCA_032362435.1 Melikaiella ostensackeni | reverse complement strand
TCGTGAATCATGTTAATGAGCAATGCGTAATCATTGACATATCCTTCTAGTATTATTGGAGGTGTTTTTTGCTTCTTTCCATTTATATTTTTCTCCTCCCATGGTCGTACATTTTGATTCGTGGTATTGGAGATTTCCTCCTTGTCGGCTTCAGTTTCATTATTTTCGTGATCCATTGGCGCGATTTCTTCTGAAGGTGCAAATCTGTTGTTGAGTTTGATTGGTGCTCCTTTCGCATTTTCAATTCTGTCGTACGGTTTGAATTTGTCACTGCCACTTTCGTCCCAGGATCTCACTTTGAGTTTATTTTTCCTCGCCATTGTGTATATCTCCACTCACTTTTATAAAAAGACATTTACATTTGGGGCGGCGAGCCACACACCTTCCGCCCTACGAGAGAAGTGCGAGCCTAACACCTTCGCCTCTTCGTATTCGATTAGTGGATACACTTTAAGATCGAAAATTCGAACTCACTAAATGTACACTCGGAAAGATGCCGATCATGTCCTGTTCCAATATTGAGAAAATGAAAATGCTCGAGAATAATGAAGACGCATCCGAAAGCGCGTACGGTGTAGAAAGACCCAACCCCTATCGCACCCCACCTTGTTATAACTCTTAAACTTTGTCTACCTTTTTCTCGAAAACTATCACTCGTAAGTTGAAAATTATTATAATATAAAATGTGCATTTCAATAAGATCAACAACTTTTGTTGAAAATATTTTTCAAAATTCCCATTATTTATGTAAATAAATGGAAAAAACCATGATTTTATACGTTATTTTTATGGCTTTTGTCACAGAAATAGGATAGGTCGAATATGTTCCCCTTTTCCACGTCTAATGAGGTGCAGAAAGGCACCCTTGTAATAGATTACAGTGATGCTTTAAGAAATATGAAATGTTTATGACTTTCCATCTTCAACTTCGAATATCCCGACAACTGTTACTCATACGCTAAAAATTAATATGATATAAAATATGCATTTTAAAAAGATCTACAACTTTTGTTTGAAATATTTCTCAAAATTTCCATTATTTATGGAAATAAAGGGAAAAGACATGATTTTATACGTTTTTCATGGTTTTTCCCATGGAAATCAAATTTGCGCGAATTTTCGCTATTCATATTTATTATCATATTCATTTCAGCTCGTTAGAATACATAAGTAAACCTATTTCCAAAACAATTGGAGGTCCGACGCTTTTAGAACTACACCCAGGAATTTTTATTTTTTATAATAAATACTGGGGAAAGTATTAAGAGATCGGTTCTCGACATTTAAACGTTTCAAAGTTTTGAAAACCTTTTTCGTTTTATCAAACCGAACCACCTGTGTTATCTTTCGAGTTAAAATATCGGTCTTCGTGGTCTTCAATATTACACTTTCATTTCAAGGTGCATCGCACAGAGAGAGGATTTTCAATTATGCTTGAAAGGGGCTTTGGCTTCGGTCCTTTCGACCGTGTCATCCCGGCACCGAAATATGACGCACCTTGACATATTCATAATGCCTTAATATTAATGCAAAGAGACTCCTCATGCCCGGTGGCAGAATAAATATGCGTATAATGAAATATAATTACGCAAATTGCATGAAAAAAATTGAACGTGCACTTGCACGTGAGAATGATTTGTTCTGTTTTTATTAATATTATACTCTTATTAACGAAAATCAATTCTCAGAGTATATTAAGTTTTAAGTGAAATTCCCTTTGAAAAAAGAGGAACACTATTCAACTCTGCTTGTCTCGCAGGGAATTTTATTTAATGTCTTGTTCAAAAACTTCCATCTTCCTTCCTTCCATCTCTTCAAAAACGGAATCATCTCTTCACGGTGTCCCTAAATAAAAAATGGGTTGAACAAAAGTATCAAAGAAAACGGATTACGGGGTATTGTTTGTCACAGTTCTAGTAACTAAAAACCATTAAAATTAAAATCATAGCTAATCCTTTTTTAGAAATATTTAATTTAAAAAAAAACTATTATATTTGCGGGTTACTAATAAAAGTGTATAAGTTGTTACTTTTTTCCTAATTTATAAAAAACGAGTTCTACACATTATCAAAGCATATTTACGTGTACAGTTTAATATTTCAATATTAGCATAATTTTACATTGATATGAAACATCACATTATAACTACAAGATTGTGTGTGAAACAATATGTCAATAATAATTATATAAATTATTTATATAAAAATGAGAAAAATAATTGTTCAATTTGTTTTTTATTTCCAGTTGGCAAGTGAGAAAATATTTTATAATTGAGTATATTTTATACTGTAATATTTGGTATGATGATAAAATTTCACTTCCATCCTTATCATATTTATTAATATTTTCGAACATCCTTGACCGAATTCTTTCGAAATCGGACAGGCAGTCCATGCTTAAGTCACAGAATCATTTGGCACTCAAATATGTTGTTTAACAAAAGGAAAAAAGACGACACGTATCTTACCGATTTGAAGAAAAAAATTTTGTGACAAAGTTATGAGTATTTGAATTTGAAGAAATTAAAACGCGTATTATCAAAAATCATCAATATAGATGTTAGAAATGTGATATTTTTTAAGCTAATATAGGTATTCAATCTTTTCTTTCTGATTCTGATCAAATTTCTTGTCTTTCTGTCGAATTACTCAAAAACCCCACCGGTTTTTTCTCTTGATTTTTTTATAGATTCTTACTAATGTATATTCCATGATTATCTGTTCAGTGCCCATGCCTTGGAGAGAAAAGAGATTTTTTTGTCTGAAAAAGGGAAATTCACGTTTTTTGGTAAAACGACACACGATGCGAAAAAGGGCAATGAAACAAAATTGTTATTTCAGAAATTTTTGCAGGAATTTTTCAAATTATGAACTTTTTTAAATTTTCCAGCGGACTTCGAAAAAGGACAAGAAATTCTATCAGAATCAGAAAAAAAGGGTTGAATACTTATTTCAGCTTAAAAAATATCACACTTTTGAAAAAAATGACCATTTTTTGATAATACGCGTTTCCATTTTTTTTCAATTCAAATACTCATAACTTTCACAAAAAAGAATTTCCATTCAAAAAACAATATATTTGAATGGCAAATGAATCTGTGACTTGAGCATGGACTGCCTGATGTGAAATGAATTCGGCCCTTATCAGTTTCTAAAAAAATTCCTAAGTTGACGTTTGTTTGTGAAATTTTAAATGAGAATCATAATTCTACAATGAATTTTTCTATTTTTTCAAAACAATACTTGAATGTTAAATATTTCTGCAGTTCATCTTACTCGCACATGTATAAAGTATGAAAAACACATTTTTATATGTATGAGAATGTGAACCTAATAAAGACCATTAAGTTTTTGCTCACCCTCACACAGAATATTTTGCTCTTAAATTTTCGCATTTCACTGAACTAAGGGTCATAAAAGTTTCATGCTTCTGTAATTTTTTCAGCATTTCATATTTTAACGTCTAGGACAGAAAATTTAGTTTTTCAGCCCCTCCTCCCCATTTACTATTTTATGTATATCTATCCAATTCAATAGATACTCATGTAAAATTGAGGTGCACAAAAAAATAGTCACTCAAAATTTAAGTGACTGTCTATGACTCTTGAATATAGAGTTTTATAAGGCCATTCTTATGAAACTTCAGTAACATTTCATTAAATAGTATTCACTTTTTTTCTAATAATTAATGAAAGTCACTGGAAATGTATGCGAATGTGCCTTTAATTTTGTAGGGCTGTGTTTCATAGAACTCTATATCCAAGAATCATAGACAGTGACTTAAATTTTGAGTAACTTTTTTTCCGTATGGATAGATCGGAGTATAGGGAGACGTAGAAATGATACGTTCAAAACGTATAGGCATTTCAGTATCCCAATGTGTAGATAATAGGAATTAATTTCAAATTATATCTGTAGGCACCATCAAAATTCATGATTACATAAAATATGAATTCAAACCATAATGCGTAATCACTATTGAGCCGTCAATCGATAGAGCTGAAATATTAACTGCAAATAGAGGAATTAGATCTTCATTAACGGCTTAGGATTACGTGTAAATCGCTACTTACATATATGAGTAACCTCAATCCCCATTATGTGTAATTTCTATAGATGAAATAATATTAGAATCAAATTATTGAAAATTAATTTATTATTATTTAATTTATTATTATATGAAGTCACATAATTTTTATCATATGGCGGATTCACAACCGCATTCACAACTTCATATGTTTTTGTCAGTTGTTTTCCACGTTTCTATCCAACTTCAAATGAAAGATATTTCTGGGATTTACTGTGTAGTTTAGCAGGCCTTCTGTCTCTAAAAATGTATTTCTACCTAAATTCGTCTGGAATTTAGCAAAATTGATCTGATTTAAGTGGAATTGTCTGAATTAAAGACTCAATTCTGAAATTCGGGAAATGGGCAATTAAAATTAGTCCAATTTGGGTTAAATCCAGACAAATTTTATACTGAGTTTCATCCAATTCAATTTTAAGCTGTAACAATTTTAAGTATTCCTTTTTTCACTGTGAATCTGCTGAAACCAGTATATATAAAATGATCGGATAATACATGAATATATGAGAATAGCAACAGGATAAAGTCCAAAAGTGAAATTTTACAGGATGCATAAAAGAAATGTTTTTTCTTTACACACACATGAAAAACCTCTATTTGCCGACCTTTTACAAATATTGTAAGTGGTCGATTCCTCACCGCATCGGTGAGCAGTGGCCAAAATGTTTTGCTAACCGGTTTCCGGTAAGTGAATTGTTTTGCTAACCTGTTCTACTACTAACGCCATCTGGCGTCATAAACGGTTACTTCGGGTATGTTGACATCTTGTTGGGTGAGGTTATTTTCGATGTCTGTAAAAGATGGTCAAGCTCAGGTGTTGGGTTGTAATTTGTAAAGAAAAATATTGTCCAATACACAAAAAATTGTTTCTGTCCGGAAGAGGCAAAAAAATGGTTTTTATACCTCATTCCCTCTCATAAATTTAAATGTTTTTTCTAAAAAAAAATCAATAAAATGTAGTCCAGTCTGTGTAATATGTGCAATATATACTTTCTGGTAAAAATGTATTGCAATATAAGGAAGACCCAATATGACCTATAGATCATATAATAGGCCATATTCGGTACACAATAATTTCAAACTTCTAGAAGACTAAACCGATACAAATATATCTTTATAGTAAACGAAGGACAACAAAGAAGCTTTTTTATGTCCGAAATGCGACATAAAGTCATAAATTTCCCTTTATTCTTATTCCTAATGTAATAGGCCATATTGGGTATATGGATTACCCAATATGGTCTCAAATTGAAAATTTTTTGGTGTTTTAATTTACCAAAGACATTGATTTTTCACATGCATTAATTAAAAGCAAAACTTTTTTTACATTAATACTACTTAAAGGAGCATAAACTTCAGATAGGCTATACTGTGTCTAGGTACCTTATTTCGCGAATGATTGTTGATTCAAGAAGGCTTGAGGCAAATAGTTGATAATGGACCGATTTACTACCGCGAATCTTGTATAACAATTTCTAAAAATTAATCCAATAAATGTAAAGCTCTGAAAGTCTCTAAACGCGACAGGGGCCAAATCGGGTAATTTTTAGTAAATAATTGTTCTATTTTATGCCGTGATATTTACTATATGCACTTCTGCGGTGTTTCGGCCTAGACATACGATAACTTTAATTTTTAACTTTATACAGAGGATATCTGATCAACAGATGTCAAATAAAATCCGGCGTGCAGTGAAATCTTTAGAACTGTTTTTTTTTGTTTCACGCGAAATTTGTTTTGGAAATTTTTCTTCATCATAAGTGTCGATACAACAGATTCTTGTTGATCAGGTGTCCTCTTTATGAATTTAAAAATTAGAGTCATTGTATGCCTGAGGCCAAAAACCGCAGAAGTGCATGTAATAAGTATCACGGCATAAAATAGAATAATTATTGAAATACCCTGGCCAGAAATACTTTCAGAAACATTGAAGATAGGTTAGCTTTCCACCCACTTGATCAAATGCAAGTTCCAAAATTTCCACTAGCGTGCTGCGATAGTTGGATTGGTTAAAATACCTCTTATCAATAGAGAAGGTGTTGATTGAAATCCGACTAGCAGTGAAATCTTTGGAACTTGTTTTTCGTTTCACACGTATTTTGTTTTGCATAATTTTCTTCATCATAATTGTCGATACAACAGATATCTGTTGATCAGATCTCCTCTTTATGAATTCATAAATTAGAATCGTTGTATGCCTAGGGCTAAAAGCCGCAGAAACGCATGTAATATATATTAATAAAATTATAAATCTGTCGTAGTTCTTAGTTATTTTCGAAACAAGTTACTTATTGAGCCCATTTCTAAGACTTCTAAATGCAAACTCAATTTTTGTCACCCTCCAATGTCAGCTTATTAAAATTAGGTTGGAAAATGTGGAAATGGCATCTTCTTGTACTGATGAGTAGTTGTTTATGACGTGCAGCCTCCGGCAAATATTTGTATGAACCAATTTCTTATTTCGTTGAATGGAGAGCGAGTGAGCGTATTCACGCTGATGTAACTGCATGAGCGCTAGAGCTGTCGGTTAATTCGAACCATGTACCTACCTATTCTCGATGTTCTCCAATGATGTAACTGCTTTCTTTTATATACGCCCGTTGATTGCTTAGTAGAGCAGTCTTGCAAATTGCGCAATATTGAGTTCATCTTTCATAGCGGACAAAAGCGTTAGTGAGGTCGTGCGTAAAGAACGCAAGCCTATTCTACACACACATTCCAATGCCTCTTCGTTCTCTTTTTCATACATCCATCGACATTTCAAGAACTCTTTCCAAGTTCGACCTTGCCTTGCTCTTTTAAACGACAAAATCTTTACAAGAAGAAGATTACACACTAATTTACGAGGTGTTTAATTCTTATCCAAGAGTGGATTGACGGGATGCACAATTAAAAAATAGTTGAGTCAAAGACCACGTAAGAACGACGTCAAAAACCTCTTCAATAGTGTCGTCAAAAACGACGTCTAAAATGACGTCAAAAATTAGGATAAGTTTTGGCCTCAACAATTACGTCAAAGACGACGTGAAAAACTACGTCAAAGGTGGCGTAAGAAAGGACGTCAGAAACCACGTGAAAGACGACTTTAAAAATTAAGATAGATTTTGGCGTAGAAACGGCGTCAAAAATGACGTCAAAAAATTGGAATAGTTTCTGACGTCGGAACCAGTGTCGAAAAATTGAGATAAATTTTGGCGTCTTCTTTCTTCATTATTTGTTTACAGTCTCTCCCTTTCACGGGCTCAAGAGTCTTTACAGATCTATTACCTGTTTTCTTATCTACAATCCTTATCCACCTTACTGACTATTTCTGATATATCGTCTTAAACATTATTCTTAATCTCAGATGCTTGCGACCTTGCTTTGAGCTTCCGTTTCCTCTTACCACTATCAATTTAAGAACTTTATCTCCATTCGGAACATTACTCCATTACTCTCCTTCTTAAGAAGTCATTTATTAACTTTTCCCTACCTTGTGCAACCAGTTCTCCCCCCCTCTCTCTCTCTACTCTTCCAGATTCTTTATCCATTCCTCATCCCCATATAATCTGGGCAGCTCCAACTGACCCCCATGATCCATCTCAGAAATCTCTCATGCAGACTTTTCACTTTCTCATGCCCCTTCCATACCCAAATTTCCACTCCATAACTTAACGCTGACCACAATAGCATGTCGAACATCCACATTTTCATCCTCCAGTCGTCCTTGAATTTTCTCTTTCCTATACCCCACACTTGTCCCATTACTTTACTCGCACATTCCAAACTCTTTCTCACCTACATCTCGTTTCCTTCTCCTGCTTCGAACCAAAAATCTAGGTAGCAGAACTCTTCCACCAACTCCACCACCTGCCTATTTATCTTCCATTCGTACTCTACACAATTTGCCTATTCCCAATATTGTCTTCCCTTTTCCTTTCCTCTCCATCTTCTCCTCCAAGTCTGCTGATAGGACACTAAACAGAACTGGGCTGAACGGGCACCCGTGCTCAAGTGCCCTTCCTTTCCAGAATTCCTCTTCTTTCTTTTCTCCTATCTTCACCCTTATCTTAGTCTCTACAAATATCTCTCTTATCCTCTCTATCAAACCTTCTTCTAGTCCTCTCTCTTTCATGGCCTCCCATAGCTCAGTATACGCCCCTTTTCTTCCACCTGCCTTTCTAGCCTCTTCCTAAGCACTCCCGCGTAAGTTTTATATCCCACTGACATGAGTGTGATACCTTTATATTCATCTACCCTTTCTCCCTCTCCTTCCCTAATCAACGGCACTATCAGCTCTGCCTTCTATTCCTCCGGCTACCCTTCGCCTCTCCAAATCTTACTGCAAATCCTCCACATCTCTCTTTTCACCCCTTCTTCACCATATTTCAGCCCTTCATTCTCCAAGCACCCTCACCTAATGCCTTGTTTCTTTTCAGTCTTGCAATGGTCTCACTCACCTTATCCCTACTAATCTCATTTTCGCTGTTTTCGTCCTCCTCTACCACCGACCTTCCTCCACCCTTTAACTAATTTGCCACGTCTCTTGAAATACTCCGTCCACTCTTCCATCCCGACTTCCTTATTTATGCCCTTCGTTCCTCCTCTTTCCCTGTTTATCAATTTCCATTCCCTTCCCTTACCACTTTCTCGACCTCTTCCATGTACCTTTCCTTCTCCCTCTGTTTTTTTTTTACTCAAAATTCTTTCGTGGTCTCTTTTTCTCCTCTTAAGTTTCGATTTCTCCACTCCCACCTTTCTGCATTTTCTTATACGTAAAAAACGACGTCAAAATTTGGATAGATTTTGGCGTAAAAACGGCGTAAAAAAATTGGAATAGTTTTTGATGTCGGAAACAGCCTCAAGAAATTGAGATAGATTTTGGCGTATTATATTCTTTTCATCGGTTTGAAAACTTTAACAATTATAATTTATTTTTTCTATAATTCGTAAAAAAAGTGCCAGTTTTTCCACCTGTTTCCTCTGTAAAAAGTGACCCATTTGTTGTCGATGGCGTGGCGCATGCGCAGTGTCGACCTTTCCGGACAACGGTGAAAAAAGTAGACGGACGCAGCGAAGAAAGTGACGCACAGTGGAAAAAGTAAATAAAGTGCGAACTATTGAACGAACCCTGTGACCTGCTTCAGTGAGTGAAGGTCAACTCACAACTATTGTGTTTTTTCTAATTTCACCACTCCTAACCTTCCTTACCAAAGATTGCTAGTGCTACCAACTTACTGTTACGGTCATATTATTGTCATGGTTTCTACAATTGCCATTGTTATTGTTGAGTCAATCGACAACAAATCGCCTCCTTTTAAAATAAAAAAAAGGTAAAAAAACTAGCACTTTTGAAACAAATTATGGAAAAAGTATCGTATCCCACATGTTGAAAACTATAGTATTTTACGTTACATTGTATTAAAATGTGCAACTGAGTATAATCAAAGTACAATTCGTTCATTTACAAATGTATTTAATTACTTTCTAAAATAAATGAATAGCACTTTTATTTTCAATGTGAATTCCATAATTTTTTATGCCATTTTTGACGCTTTTTTACACGCATTCTTCAACCCCAAAAAATTTTAAAAATTCATGTAAAAAAAGTGGATTAATGTTTCTATCTTTAAAAGAAAAAAAATCAACAAAATTTATTTAAATTAGAAAAAATTGAAATGTTTGTTCAACTAATGTTGTGGTGAAGTGTTTGCAAAACATTCAATTACAATTTTTTGGATTTTATACGCACGAAGTTATATAAAAATTTGTTTCATCTATTCTTATTTTCCTGTTTTTGTTAATATGGTTTTCAATGTAATTGATAAACATTTGGTGGAATGTGATTTTGTGATAGATGTTACTGAAAGTTCGGTATACGGATATTTAAGAATTAATTTAATTAGTAAAAACTTAGATTGAAAGCACTACAGGAGGAATTATTGGTAGAATGCAAGTCTCATGGGTTTCTTCCGAAAAAGACATTTCATATTAACAAGAAAATATGTTTTGACTTCAATAGAAAAAAATAAGAAAGAAACTCTTAATGAGAATATCTATGAATTTAATAAGCCTATTTGAATTTGGTAAAAAAGGCTGCCATGCTCAGATATACATAACTTTATAGTATCTCCTATTTTAGAATAATATAAAATAATCTTCATAAAAAAGTGAATTTCACATTGATCTTAAAGTTTTTTGATTTTAATAAGAAAATAGAAAAATTTATCAAACAACATTTGATAATTGAAACTGTTTTATTTATACTTTCAGATAATATTTGAATTTAATGAATATATGTTTTATTATTTATCACTGTGGTTATCCTATAAATTGCCCCTGATGAGGAAATCTAAATTGGCTTCGAAACATGCTGGTCCCAGTAGTATAAAAAAGACGAAAAAAAGAAAGAGTGTGAGGTTGGTTTTGGTTGAATCTTTCATTTTTCTCCCTCTTTTTTTTTGTTCGCACATTTATTGTACGCTTGTCTTTAATGAGCCAGAAAAGCAGGTAGTCTCGAAGTCTAATTCTGATTTGTGAACTTTCTGGGTGTTCCTTTTTCAGTACACAAAAAATTTTCATCAGAAAGTAGATTTCATTTCGATCTCTGTGAAAGACAAACTATCCCCTTTGACGCCGTTTTTGACGTCAAAAATTATCCTAATTTCATAACGACATTTTTGTCATCATTTTAGAAGACGTTTTTTACTTCGTTTTTTGCGACATTTTTAAAGTAGTTTTTCACATCATTTTTGACGTCAAGTTTTTCAATAAAGGCATGTATAGTTGACCGAATCGAATGCTTAATTTCTCTTCATTCAAGGATGAATTTTAAATTAATCTGAAACGGTTCGTAATGATGAAATTGTACAACAAATTAATGTATATCTATATAATGCCTGGTACTTAAATATAGATAATCTGCACGTCTAATAGTAAAAATAACAATAGTCATAAAACGTGTTGATGGTTTTCCGCATGCATGGGTAGTAATTCTGACAAAAAGCCTACGCCATTCGACTTTCGCATGCGAACAAATTGCGCTGCTATTTCGCAAATGCGATCATTACAGCAGGCAAATGTTGCGCAGAAATGATACTGGTCAGATTAACGCGATTAATCCACGACAAATCGGTCTGGTTCAAACGCTTTCACGCGCCAGTGAGATGCGATGCGCGCGCTTTCTATGTGTATGTTTCTCGTACACGCTTTTTGTCATTTTATTTATGTATGTGTAAAAGTGTGAGTGTGTGTGTGTGCGAGTGCAGATTTGCATCTGAATAAAATGCAGGGAAAACTGGATCGGCAGGATTGAACGAGCGCATCAGAGCCTCCCAATTAGTGCGTGCGGGTTACCTTGACATCTGATCCCGTTACTCCGGATCATACTTGCAGTGTATTTGCACAGGTTGCAAGTGCTGCGTAATCACGGATATGTCAGCAGGCACGACTTTGTACTTTTGACTGCTCACCTATGTCTGCAATATTCTCGAGATGTCGTCAAAATGTTAACCAAAGTTCCACCCCAATCAAAGGTGTTCAGCGTTTCTTACTCAATAGAAGAAACTTGAGTGAATCATCATTCTAGAATGAAGATTCTGTAATACACGTGGAATAGTAATTCTCAAGAAGTTACACTGGTCAACCAAATGTAACATACCGTAAAAGCGCCTTAATACGTAGGGGAGAGTAGGGAGTTGTGAGCCGGGTTTTGTTTTTGGGGCAAAAATACTATGAAAATATTTTTTTTGTGGAT
>JAUMHM010000050.1:9718632-9743084 GCA_032362435.1 Melikaiella ostensackeni | reverse complement strand
CAGTGGTTAGTTAAAGAAGAGTGATAGGTCACAGACGAGTGATGGTGACGAAAGAGTGATTGGTCACCTCTTTAACCCCCTTTCCCAGTGGGAGAGAGGAGGGAGATCCGCCATTATAGTGACCGCTCACAGAAGAGTGTTTGGTCAAAGAAGAGTGATGAGTCACAGAAAATTGTATTGGACAAAAAAGAGTGATAGGTCACAGAAAATTGTATTGGACACAAAAGAGTGATTGGTCACACCTTGAATCCCCTTTCCTAGTTGGGTTAGACGGGCTCATCGTATAGTGCTATAGGTATCTATAGGTATCTATAGGTATATTGTAAAAAAATATTATGTAATAAACAATTGACGCTTCATTTTTTCGGTCAAAGGTTCATCATTTTAGTTGAATTTCATCTTGTTGGTTTGAAAATTTATCTCTTTTGGTGAAAATTGAAAACTTAAAAAATAAGAAATTATTATTTGGTTGATATTTAATCTTTTTGTTGAAAATTTAACAATTTTGCACAAAAGGCATCCTTCTTTCATCGAAAATTCAATTTCAAATTTTCTTTAATTTTTAATACTTAAATTTTCAATAGTTGAAAAATTAAGAAAAAAAGCGAATTTTATATTATAAACCAGTGTTAGAAATGTTATCTTTACATATTTGACATGAAAATTAAATAAATAAACATCTCAATCCATAAAATCAAAATCTCTTCTGGCTAAAATTTAATAATCTTATTATTTGTCTGAGAATTAAAATATTTTGTTGAAAATTTAACAATTTTGTGAAAAATGTCATCCTTTTTGGTTAAAAAGTCGTCTTTTTGGTTGAAAGTTGAATTGTTTTGTTGAAAAATCATCTTTCTGGGTTGAAAGTTCAACTGTTTTATTGATAATTTATTAAATAATTTGTTAAGTTTCGACTTTTTGATTTGAGCTTCATCTCTTTTGGTAGGAATGTCTTCTAATCATCATTTTTAGTTGAAAATTCAACTGTTTGGTTGAAAGTTAATCTGTATTGATCAAGGATACATCTATTCTGTTGAAGATTCGTCTTTTTTGATTGAATTCAACTATTCTTTATTTGAAATTAAAATCTTTCTTGGTCGAAAGTTCAACTACTTGGTTAAAAGTTGAACTATTTTGTTGAAAATTAATTAATTTTTTTGTCAAAAATTTATCTTCTTTTGGTCGAAAATATATCTTTTTTTTAGTTAAAAGTTGATTTATTTGGTTGCAAATACATGTATTTTGTTAAAAATTCGCCTTTTTGGTAGGAAAATGTCATATTTACATAATTTTACATGAGAATTTAATAAGTAAACATTTCAATCCATAAAAATAATTTTGAAATAATTAGATTTTTTCGAAAACGGGTCGCTATTGGCAAACAATTTTTCGATAAATTAATACTCATCCAGTGGAATATCAATCTCAAGTCTGATCATCTCCTTGTTAGATGCAGTCTTCAGCGCAGTTATTTACATACAGGGAAGTGTGAAAGAAATTTCATTTTTAAATACATACTTTTTCTACTTGAAAGTATTTTTTACACTATTTTCTTTTCATTTGAGATTTATCTTGATATTGGTCTTTTATATATCGACACGGGTTTAAATTTTATTTTTTGAACAGAAAAGCGTCACGTGTCCCAAAACTTTTGCGGCCCCCTCCTATATGACACTTTGTGATGTTAGTGCAGGCTCCCCCTCCCCTTTAGAACGTCACGTAATATGTTGACAATTTTGCAGTAATTTCAAAAATTGCCAACAACCTTTTCCCCTGAATCCCCTTTAATTCTTCTGAATTAACTCCAATTTTATTGAAATCCATGGAATTTTCTTGTAATTGAAAATTTTTTTTTCTTGAAATTTTTGTAGTTTTTTTTTCAATTTACCCTGAAGTCTTTGAAACTTACCTTGAATTGTCAGGAATTTCATCAAATTCTTTTGAATGCCTTTAAATTTTTTTTAATTCTCTGCAAATTAAATGAATTTTTTCAATATTTTTGAATCGTTTTGAAACAACTTGAATTTTTCATAAATTTTCCTTGAATTATTTTGAATTTGTATGAATTTGATCAAATTTTGCAAAATTATTACTCCAACTTTACGGAAATATGAAATATTTTGTATATTTTGTGTTTTTTCAATTTATTCGAATTCATTTGAAATTCATCCTGAATTGTCTTAAATTCCCTTTAATTTTTCTTTAAAAACTCCAATTTTACTGAAATCAATGAAATATTTTGGATTTTTTGAAATTTTGAAATTCGGTTGAATTAATTTGGGATTTACCCTTAATTCTTATCAATTTACCCTCAATTATTTTAAATTATTTTGAATTCTCTCGATTTTTTAAAATTATCCCTGAATTCTACTCAATTAAGTGGATCTGTTTTAGTATTTTTTCTATATTTTTTTATATTTTATATAAAATTTTTAGACTTTCTTTACTTTATTGGAATTCATTCAAAATTCATCCTGGATTCTCTTAAATTCCCTTTAATGTTTCTAAAATAACTCCAATTTCACTGAAATCAATGGAATATTATGGATTTTTTGAAATTTTAAAATCCAGCTAAATTCATTTGGAATCCATCCTGAATTCTTATTAATTTACCCTAAATTATTTCAATTTCTCTTGAATTCTCTTGATTTTTGTTATTCTCCCTGAATTCTACTCAATTCAATGGATTCTTTTAGTATTTTTTTTTATTTACCCTGAAGTTTTATAAACTCATCCTGAATTCTTGGGCGTTTTATTAAATTCTTTGGAATTTCTTGAATTTTTCTGAATTCTCTCCAAATGTAATGAGTTAATTGATTTTTAAAAATATTTTTGAATCGTTTTCAATTCGTTTAAATTTTTCGAAAATTTGTCTTGAATTTTTATGAATTCCATTGAATTCTTCTCATTTTCCTTAAATTCCTCTAAATTCCCTCGTATTTCTATTTAATTCATCAAAGCCTCTCGAGTTCACTTGAATTCTTCTGAATTCACTCCAATATAACAGAAATGAATGGATTTATTGGAATTTTTTGATTCTTCAATTCATGCGAATTCTTCTGAATTTAACTTGAATTGTTTTGAATTTATTCTGAATTCTTGAATTATCATTAATTTATCCTGAATTCATTCAAATTTACTTGGAATTCTTAGAGGTTCTATCCAATTCTTTTGGATTATTTTGAATTCAAAAGAACATTACACACATTATTAATTCACATTAGTCACTTCTTGGGTTAGAAATAAGCCATTTTTTGTCACCTTTTCAGTTTAAATAGGTGACCTTTTTACGTTTTTTTTTTTTAGAAAAAATTAGATTGTGGCAGTCATGGTTATACTACACTCTTAAAAATTTCTGTTGAAGTTTTACATTAAATGTATTGGATGTTTATTTCCGAGACGCGAGGTAACCTTCCAAAACATGATATTGTTGTTTTCGAATACTTGTATTGTGATATTGCCATACATATATTGTAATATTGTCATATATGTATCGTAACGTTGCGAAAACAATTTTTAAAAAAACGAAATTAGCAGCAACGGAGAATGGAACCCTAACCGCCAGGCCCCAAGTTGAGTGCGTTTCGCACTAGTCTAGCACGGTTCAATTGCAAAATTGCAAACATTTTTAACAGTGTATAATTTTCGATACATGAATTTTTCATAGATTTGTTAAAAATATTACGTAACAGTATCTACTTTCCCCTATGTAATAGATCGTAACATTGTCCCGAGCCGCCCCCCCCCCCCTTAACAAAAGCTGTTAAATAATTTATGGATGGCCCCTAATGCAAAAATAGAATTCCAACGAACTCTGCTCTTGACCCTGAGAATCTGATTGATAGTTGGCACAGTAATCTGTAAACTACACGTTGGTCTGATATAATTCAATGTGCAAGTAATAGTTAAGTGCTCATGTTGCACTGTGTGCATCCTCAGTCGTTAGTTGTCAAGTGTCTTGTATCAGATCAGATAAAATATTACTCGAAATTTAACTATACAAGGTTCACATAGAGGAAGATGCGACTTAGGATTTTGATTTTGTATTTATTGTGTGTTTTGTGTGATGGCTATCGAATTTTGGGAATTTTCCCATTCAATGCGAAAAGCCATTTTATGATGTACGGAGAGCTAATGAAGGGATTGGCGAGAAAGGGTCATCAAGTGGACGTGATCAGTCCCTTTCCATTGAAAAACCCTCCTTTAAATTACAGAGATATTGTCGTTTATCCACCAGTTACACCAGGATTAGTGAACAATTTGACTTATCATGATATGAAATTATATACTTCCGGAACCCCAGTGGCATTCGTTGCTAATGTGGCTGGAAATCAACTTTGCACAGGAATGGGGAATCCGGAAGTCTTAAAATTTCTACGGAATCCACCTTCAGATCCACCTTACGACGTGGTAATTACAGAGGTAATTAAATTTCTTTATCTTTGATAAGTTCATTGAATCCGTCATTAAAGATTACAGTAATGTTAATAATAAAGAATTCTCCACTTGTGGAATGACATCCTTCAGAACAAAACGACCTCAATGATGTTAATAAGATCATTTATTAAATGAATTTCTACGACGTTTCGAGAGCCCTTGTTGACAAGAATTTTATATCAAAACCATCATCATTAAAATTGACTAATGTGATTAATGTTCCTGATGAGGAGAGCATACTGACCCTCGAAACGTCGAGGAAATTCATCTAATAAATTATCTTATTAACATCATTCAGGTCTGTTTGGTCTGGAGGATGTCATTCCACTTCTGGATAGTTCTTTATTATTTATAAATATCTCAGACGCACAGCAACAACAATATTAACAATATCGATTTGGATTAAGTAAAATCATCTTGATTTTGCAGATTTTCGGAGGGCATTGTTTTTTGGCAGTTGGTGCCAATTGGAATATTCCAGTAATTGCAGCTAGTTCAGCCGCACTATATCCGTGGATGCATGACATGATTGCAAATCCAGAAAACCTGGCTTTTGTTCCAAATAATCTGATGAATTATGTAGAAAAATTAGATTTTTCGGCCCGACTCTACAACCTTTTGAGTGCTTCTTTCAACAAGATATATTTTAATTATTTAACGTCACCTCAAGATGATATTATTCGAAAATATTTGGGAGAAAAGTCCTTAGGAGTGAGAGAAGCAGAAGCCAATGTGGCATTGGTTCTTACAAATTCACATTTTTCACTCAATGGTATTAGGCCAGTGACACCCGCTCTTATCGAAGTAGGAGGCCTTCATATTCAAGAAGACAGTCCCGAATTAACACCGGTTAATATTTTTTTATGCTCCCCATAGACATTTTATATATCCATACTTTGATATATACTTTTATTATTGATTATTTCTTTTTTTTTTCTTTTTTTTTTTTTTTATTGATTATTATACTTTTTTATCATTAGGAACTTAAAAAGTGGCTCGACGATAGTAAAGATGGGGTGGTCTATTTTACTTTCGGCTCGATGGTCAAATTCGAATCATTTCCTAAAGACATCATCGACGTATTTTACAAATCACTGGGAAAAATTTCACCCATACGGGTTCTTATGAAAATAGCAAATAAGGAAGAATTGCCGCAAGGTCTGCCAAAAAATGTGTACACACTCCCTTGGATCCCACAACTTAATGTTTTGAGTGAGTTTTAAGTGCCTCAGGAAAAAATTTGATTCGATGAACTTTGAAATTTAAGATTTTTGCTGTTAATTTAATCAAATTTCGACTAATTTAGGCAAATCAACAAAAATGTTTACGAATTTCGTACAGGAAGAACTGAGGGTGAGAGATGTCGCAGGTAATCGGTGAAACAGGGTAACAGCAAGCTGGGTAACTGAGGCTGGGGCAAACTTACCGTGGGACTCGAAAATTTTTCCGACGGACTCCGCTAGAGGCAGCACGTTCGCCATGATGTGTTTACCCCAGCCTCAGTAAGCCAAATTGCTGTTACCCCGTTTCACCGATTACCTGCAGAGTTTCTTACCCCCAGTTTTTTCTGTGTATAAGATAAAGCTTAACTTGTGTAAGTAGAAAATTAAAAATGTTTATCCTCACTGGAGAAACTCAAGTTTTATATATTTTAAAGGATTTACAAATTTCATAACCTAATTTCTTTTTGCAGAACATCCTAATGTGAAGGTTTTCATCACTCACGGTGGGCTGATGGGGTCTCAAGAGGCAGTTCATTGCGCAAAGCCAATGATAGGCATACCCTTATTTGCAGACCAGTTCACCAATATTGATCTCTACGTGGCCAAAGGAATTGCAGTAAAATTGGATATTGATAATATCAATGAAAAAGATTTGGATGCTGCTTTAAATACAGTCTTAACAGATCCCAGTTACAGGTAAAATGACCCCTGATTTATGACAGAATTAAAAAATATATATTTAGGGGTCCTGTCAGCTGGGGCTAAGCGGCGCATGTGGGGTAGAGCGGCACACCCTTGATTTTGCATTTCTGAATGCGATATTTGATTCTTCTAGGTAAAAAATGCAAAGACTTGCAACTGACAATTATAAAACTTCATTTGAAAGAAGTAAAAGACGTAATATCGAGTTTTAAATACAGAATGTTTTGAAGAATAAAATGTTTATTTTATTAAAATAACAACTTTTAGTGCATTTTTACTTCAGAATACTCAGTGTTTAAAGTATACTCTTTTGAGTGAAATACATCATTCAGAGTTTTATCAGAGTTTTAGAAAAGTATTTAGGTGTCCTCCAAGCCGGTTTTTGAAAATAAAATGCTACATTTTTTTGAAAAATCTGCGAAAACGCTGAGTGATATATTTAAGTAAAAAGAGTACATTGTATGCCTGTAGAAGTAAAAAAATCCATTAGCAGCGACTATTTAAATAAAATAAGCGTTTTATCTTTAAAAACCTGCTTGGGGGATCCCTAAATACTTTTTTCAAATTCTGCCAAAAAATTCTGTGTAATGTATTTCACTCAAAAGAATATACAGTATGCGTACCTGTATGAACTCTATGCATGTATATACTGTGTGCATGCATGTAAATATACAAACCGCGATTATTGGAATAAAATGAACATTTTATTTACAAAGACCGAGAAAAATCAAGTATTGATATTGAAATGATTTGAAAAGCAAAAAAATGATTCAACTTTCAGGGCGGAGAAGAAGTAAGGGAAAAGAGAGAGTTTCCAAATTAAAAAATTGAAAAATGAAACATTTGCAAATTAGAAGTGTAAGAAGTTGCATTTTTTACTTTTAGGACTTCCAGAGAGAATAATTTTAAACTTGTCAGCGCGAAAATGAATCAAATTCAGCTTTAACCATGTACAATAAATAACTTTCTTTCGTATTTAAATTAAATTATTACAAAAAATTTTTAATCTGCAGAATTCAAAATTGAACAATTGTGAATTGAGAGTTCCTAAAAATGTCTGATATCCCAGAAATACCGTTTTTCATAAATAACGATTCTTGTATTAATCTGTCTTTCTCATTAACAATCTGTATTTTTATGTCTTGTTTTTATTGATAGCACAAGATTATTTATATTTACCACAAAAAATCGTGTATCATCAGAAGTATTTTTTATAAACAAACTATGTGTGGATATAAGACACTTTGGACACGAAACATGAATATAAGTCACTTTGAAAACAAATTGAGTACGATACTTATTTTTAGAAATCGATTAAATTAATCGTTTTTCTTATTCTCATTTTAATTTTTCTTCTTCACTAAGACATATGATTTTCAAGATCATGAATCTGAACAATGAGGTTCATAGCATAGTTTATTGTTTAGTAACAAGTACTTAATCGACAATAAATTAATATTATTTCATAAAATAGTGCTTACCATAGAGAAACAATATTTATTTACTCATATAAGGTAATTAATTTTGAAGTTACTCTTCAGAAAAGTTTTTCGTTTCATTTTTAAACAATTTTAAAATCAAATACATTATTGTTGAACAAAATCTGAAAAATAATTTTCTGAAAGCTTGGACCAGGATAAGACTTTTTTCTCTTTACATATGTTTTGTACAATTAATTGTTTTCCAGTTATAGCGCTATAAACAATTAAATTTTCACTGAAATTGACATATTAGTAAATAGATATCTCACCACCTACTGGACCTGAAAATTTCAAAGAAAAATGTAAATGGTTTTTCAGCACATACTCCATACAGGAGAAAGAAATTTTCCGATAAAATTAAAACTTTGGAGTATATATATATATATACGAATATTAAAAATGACATATTTATCAAAAAAGATCATGTTTACAATTTGTATATAAACCAAGGTTTCAATTTTATCCTGTCCTGAAAAGCAATTTACATTTTTTTTTTGAAATTTTTCGGTCCAATATGTGCTGAGATATCTGTCTAAAAATATTTCAATCTTAGTGCAAATTTATTTGTTTATGACGCTATTACTTGAGAGCCGTTAGTTATACAAAAACTGTCTAAGAGGAAAAACGTCTTGTCTTGTGCTAAAAATTCAATAAATTCCTATTTATCTTGATTTAAAGTTGCTTCGTGTATATAGGATGTTTAGAAAACGTATGACGCTTGGATATAAGACACTTTGGAAACAAGCCCACTTTCCAGTATCGTTCTTTATAAATATTTTTTTTTAATACGAAAATATGTTTATTGTATATAAAATCTTACTAAAATTATGAATACCTCAAAAAGTAACATTTTGTACAAAGTGAATCTAAGACGTTTTGGAAAAGTGCTCTTCAATTACAAAATGAGAAGACTGAAAAAGTAAAACTTCCAGCAAATTAAAGTAAAAACTTCCAGATCGAATGGTTTTAAATTCTAAATGTTCCAAAGGTAAACACTTGAATCCCAAAATTGAGAGTGCGAAAGAGTCAAAAACAATTTCACGTACACTGAGAAAAAAATGAATTGTATTTGAAATAAAATTGAATCAATATGCCTTTTTTTCTCAATGTGTAATATTGGAACGCTCCCTCATACATTTTTAGAAAAACTTCTTGTTATAGAAAATGTATTCCATAAAAATAAATGTAAATAGAAAGTGTACAATTAAATCATTCTACTTTCAGGAAAGCTACAAAACGAGTTTCTGCAACATTTCGTGACAGACCAATGAGTCCAATTGACACTGCGACTTTCTCGATTGAGTACATCATAAGGAATGGAAAGAATTCTCTCAGATCTTCTGCTATGAATTTAACATGGTGGCAGGTTCAACTACTGGATGTTTACGGATTTTTGCTATTATGCGCCCTTGTTATTTTATATTTAATTTACTTCTTTGTGAAACTGGTAGCAAGAAAAATTTTCTTTGAGAATGGAAAAACAGACATATCGAAGAAGTATAGATAACAAAAATTGTAATTAAGAAAAAGGTTATTTTTATTATAATTTGCACTCGATCCTAGAGTAACAACATGATAAATAAAGTAGTAACATATTTTTTTACTTGGTATTAAGGTTCACCAAAAAAGTATTATTAATGAATAGTATGATAAATTATATAAAGAAAGATGTATGCTCATTTTGATATTACTTACATGAGGACAATGAAATACAATATTTTCAAAAAGCGAAGTATCTAACAGTGAATTTCGGGAAGTAATTATCGAGGTGCAAGTATACCTCACATAACTTTCACCTTCCTCCTTCCTCTTTATCACAGTACTTATTCCACTCTTCTGTATATCCACATCTCACACGCGCAATTAGTTTTTGAGAAGCTCTGTCCCTTTTATTCTCCAAATATTTTGCTATACCATCTACCTTTATTCATTCATATTTCTCATTTTATTTACAAGGGGGAAGGCCTCCTCTGCGACATTGACTTTTTGATGAGACTATTATCAATCGATAGTACGTCAAAAAAAATTAGACACGTGTCCCGGCTTCTTTGTGAGTGGGCCCTTGTTTCAGCATTATGAGCGTTTGAAAATTACGGCCGCCGCGGCTGCCAGAGGTCCACCCAGTCGCACGCGGCTGGTTCCACCAAGAGCCGGCGGTGCAGCGGTAAAGGGCCTGCCTACCGACCACGCTGCCACTGGTTCAAATCTTTTTGTCGACATTTTTGAAATATTTTTTTATATTTCTCGCATTGTAAATATGTCAAATAATCATTCTTCGATGCTCCCCTGGCGATTAAATTGTTTTCAAATACTTTAATTATTGGGAAATAAATATCATGCATGAGAATCAACGACAGGGGCAGCTGGTCCGACTCTTTCCCCTCTACCATGAATCGTGACAATGGGTCCGAAACTGGATTCAGAAAAAGCAGAATAAATACGCATACTTATTTTTCCCGAATTTTACCGCAGATGTCTGTTTTTACGCTATAAAATTTAACACGTTGCTTCTGATGTGTATAACACTTCTGCATGATATTTATTCCCAAATAATTTAATTGTTTTTAAAACAGAATTCTAATCGCCAGGGAACATAAAAAAATGATTATTTGACGTGTTTACAATGCGAAAAATAAAAAAAAATATTTAAAATAATGTCGAAAAAAAGGTTTGAGCCAGCGGCAGCGTATTCGCTAGGCAGGCCCTCCACCGCTACACCGGCGGCGCTTGGTGAAAGCAACCGCGCGTAACTTGGTGGACCTTTGACAGCTGCGGCGACCGTGATTTTCAAACACTCATAATTCTTGAACAAGGGCCCACTTACAGAGAAGCTGAGACACGTGTCTAATTATTTTTGACGAACTATCAACTGATGATAGTCTCATCAAAAAGTCAATGTCGCAGAGGAGGCCTTCCCCTTATCAGTTTATCTTATTCAACTCTCTGTTCCTTGCTTAAAAACTTCCTTATCTCTTTCTATCAACTCCTGTTGTATCCTTATTTTCCTTCATTGCATTCCCTTGACCCATTCCTTTGACCATTCACACCTATTCAAGTACCTTTCTCTTTTTCAGATTCTATTATCCTTCCTTTTACCATTTTCTCTGTAACATGTTCTAATTTTTATTTTTTGCCTACCTATAGCCTTTGATATTATATACAATGGCGTCCATCTGTCCGATCCCAGCGTCCATCTAATGTATCTTTCATGCAATCCTTCCACCTCGCCATATTCTTTCCAACCCCATATATCCTCTCCACACATTAGAACACCCAGTACTAGCGTCTCAAACATTCTTATTCTTCTCTTGAAGTCTTCTTTAATTAATTTCTATCCTATGCCCACACCTTTTTTATTACTATGTCTGCTCATTCAACTCTTTCCTTGACGTGATCCCTTACATGTCCATTTTTTAAAATAAAAGTCCTAGATACGTAAGCTCCTTGACTTCCTCATTCCTTTCCCTAACCACTTCCAATCCATTCTCTCTTTCTTACTACTTTGCTTTCACCGCAAAATCGAAACCTTCGACTTAGCTACATTTGAATCCAATTTATTTTTCTCGAAATACTTCTCTAATCGTTTCATCATATCTCTCAAAACCTCTTCTTCCTTAGCTACTACTACTACGTCGTCCGCGTATGCCAAGGTCCAGAATCTGTCCCTTCCTGCCACCTATCCTCTCTATAACCCTTTCTTGAATTCTTCTCCCATGTCCATTATGCTGGCATCCTTGTTTTTATCCTATCCTGGTCCAGAATTCCTTCGAAGTTTCAGTCCCCACTTTTACATTATCTCTTTTCTTTGTGAATTTCCTTCATTCTCTCTTTCAATTCTATGTTTATTCCTCCGTTACACATTACTTCCCACAACTTTTTCCTATCTACTCTTTTTCTGCCATGAGTTAAGATATATAAATATTATCCATTGTACTTCTACCCTCTCGGAAGCCTGCTTGACTCTCTGGGGGTGCACGGAGAAAAAGGTATAGTTAGGCCAACTAGATGAATCTAGTTACGCGCGTCTAGTAAATTTAAGTTAGAAGTTTCGTTACTTTTACTCAATGTCTTGTTAGTAGTCTAGTAGACTTAACCGATACGTCGTGTTGTGGCGAATGGTGTCCATAACTAGACATCTAGTAGCGAGTGGCCCCCCACTACTATTTCACTCCCTTCGTAAACTGTATTTTTCTTCAGTGTCGACGTCATGTTGCTTCGAAAATAATGCTTCAGTCCGTGCGATTTCTTCGTGAAATGTAAATTCATACATTTGACTACTGTTGCCGGAGTGAAAACTTGAAATTTCCCAATAGTACAATGCATTCTCGCCAATATTAGTAAAAACTCTAAATTCAATGTATGTTTAAAAAAAAATGTTTAGCGTTATATTATTCTGCAAGTAAAAAATTTATTTAATCTTAAACCTATCCCAAAAATCCTCAAAACATACTTATTTTCCTGAAAAAAATCCTAATACTATACATCTAGTAAATTTTACCAGAAAACTAGTTGAATTACCTAAAAACGGGAATGTTGGCCGTACTAGATGTCTGGTAACGTATACCACATGTCTTGTAATTCTAACTAGACAGAGTTTACCTAGACTATCTGGCGCGTTCAACTAGATAGCGTGTTGGTTCATATTTTACTAGATTGTTTAGTAGAGCTAACCAGGATTCTTGTTATCCCAACTAGACATTTTTCTCCGTGTGTAATACATATAATTGAAAGGGAAAATATACAAACAAAAAATATTTAGATTCCAAAGTTATCCTGAAATGTACTGATATTTTCAACAGCTATTGAAGCAAAGAATTTTAACCAGCAATTAATGTACAGTTATATGAGCGAAATTTTTCAAGGCTTCTTTTTCTATCACCGAAATTAAGGAGGACTTGGCTCGGTTACACTCCGACAAGGGCCGTCGTACTTGGTGTAGCGTATTTACCAGCTTTTAAACATCCCTTCACTCTTGAACTAACACTTATATACTTATACCTTTAAATTCTATTACAACCACTTATACAGCATTAAACTACCTTAAAATCTACTTACAAGCTATCGCTTAAGCTTAAAGGTACCAGGGTTGGCGAGGTAAAATTTTTCAGTGTATGGAGTTTTTTGTTTGAGCGGCAGGAAGGGGGCTAACCATTTTTCGAACAAAATTAATAATAGTAGTCTTTCAATTCATACACTTACTTTGTGCACTCTGAAGCTCATATGTTCCCACAAATGGTCGAATTTTTTATTTAATAGTTGAATTTTCAACCAAGGAAATTAATTTTTTAATAACAGACCAATTTCCAACGAAATAGTTACATTTTCAATCAATGAGATGAATTTTCAACGAAAGGGATTAGCTTCTAAGCAAGTACTTGAATTTACAACTAAGAAAAATGAATTCTCAGCGAAAAATGTAATAGTTGATATTAAAACTAAAAAAGAGTTTAATTTTGAAGTAAAAAAAGTTGAATTCGTTTAAAAAAGATGAATTTTCAACAAAATAGTTAAATCCTCAACCAGAACAGATTAAATTTCTACCAAAAGAGATAAATTTTCAAACCAAAAAGATGAATTTTCAAGTAAAAGAAAATTTTCAGCCATTAAAGAATTTTCAACTAAAAAAAAATTAATTTCAAACCAAAAATGGAATAGTTCAATTTTCATTTAAAAAAATGATTTTGAACCAATAGAAAATCGAATTTGCAACGAAATATTTAAATTTTCAACAAAAGAGATGAATTTTCAACTGAAATGATGAATCCTTAACATACAAGAAAATGAATTTTCAAATGAGTACTTCAACTTTCGACCAAGTAGTTGCATCTTTACCCCAAAAAAATTTAATTTTTACCAAAAGAGATAAATTTTCAAATCAAAAAGACGAGTTTTCAGCAAAGCAGTTAAATTCTCAATTAAAACAGATTAATTGTCAACCAGAAAATTGCATTCTTAACCATTAAAGATGAAATTTCTATTATAAAGGATGAATTTTCAGATCAAAAACATAAATTCTCAACAAAAGAGTTGAATTTTCAACCAAGAAGGACTTTTTGGTCAAGAAACGAAAAAAATGCTAACAAACTGTTAAATTTTCAAGCCAAAAAACGAATTTTCTACAAGGCAAATGAATTTTAAGCTTGAAAATTTGAATTTTCAACAAAAAGGTCAGTTTTCAACCAAATAGTTGAATTTTTTATCAAAATAATTAAATTTTGAAGCAAATAATAACATTTTTTACCAAAAAATATTAAATCTCAACCGAAAATATAATAGTAGACATTTCAACAAGAAGGAATGAACTTTCAACCTAAAATTGTTGAATTTTATTCCTGGGTCTTAATAACAAATACTCAATGCAAACTATTTTTAATGTGATATTTAAAAATTTTCCGATTTTCATTTGAAGATTTGGAAAAATAATTTATTAAAATTGAAAAATATTTGATCGGAAGATTTCAAGAATGAATAATAATTCTCAGTGAAGTGTTAAAAATTACACGATTTAAAATAAAAAAGTTAAGAATTGTGTTATTCAAAATGAACATAGGTAATAATTCAACCATCTGAAATTAATGCATCAGTAATTGAATAATTTCCTTAAATTTTCAATGGTTACAATTTCAGAGTTCTGAATTTTCATGTTGAACGCTGAAGTTTCAATTTTTCCCTTTCATAAATTTTAATTTTGCAATTAAAATTGAAATGGCTGAATTCTAAAAAGTATAATCACCAATTGGAAAATTTTTAATACTTAAACCACTTAAATTTACTCAAAATAAATAAAATTCTGAGGGGTATGAGTATGAAAAAGTTCGAATATCACAATTATTGGTAATTAACAATTTTTGCAGTTTATAAATGAAGTTCGGATGCCTTTAATTGTTAACGTTTCGTATCAGAAATTTTTTCATTTTCAATGTTTCCCATTTAAAATTGCTCCATTTCGAAGGTTTTTCAGAATAATTTAATTTTAAGGGTTTATAATTGAAATTTTTTCAATTTTAAACGGTAAATTTGACACTGATTTTATTTTTTAATCTTAGAAAAATTTGTCGAATCAATTTTAATTTTTTCAGATAATAACAATAAACAATTCTGGAATTTCGGAAGCTTTTGATTTAAAACATTAAATTGAGTTCTCAATTACAAATTGTGAAATTATCCAATTTTAATCGCTCCGGATTGACAATTATTGAAATTTGAGGGTTGTCAATTTTTAATTATCCAATTGCGAACGCTTTTAATTAGGAACAATACAATTTAAATTTATTTGAATTTTAAATGATCCAATTTCCAAAATCGTGATTTGAAGTTATTCAATTTTAAACGCTTTGAATCCAAAATGATATAATTTTAACGTCTTTTCATTCCATTCGAAATATTGTTCCTTTCTCAAGATTTTACCTAATCTCAAATTGTTTGATTCATAATGTTTTCAATTCAAAACCGTTCAATATATATGTTTTTTCTAAATTTCAAATGCTTTCAATTCAAAATTATTAATGGTTAATTATTGCTTCAAAAATTCGTAAAACCCTTAATATCTAGGAATTTGTTTAATGATAGATTTTAAAATTGGTAAAATTTTTAATATTTAGGAATCAAAAATCTAGGAAAGTGCAGTAATATAGATAATACTAGTATATACATATTTCAAAGAAAAAATGTTCCTCATTTCAGTGTATGGAATTCCATACACTCTCCGATCTAGTATATGGAGTGCTCCATACACTCCATACCTGTACATATTCCGCCGTCCCTGAAAGGTACATACTCTGAATCTTATACACACGATGACTTTCCGAGGCTTCCATTTCCTCTTACCAACTTTACCGATAAATACAGTTCATTTTTTGTAAACTATACAACAATTTCTGTTTCACTGTAATTACTATGAACCGTGTTTTTAAAAAATTCAAATTTTTCAAGGCTGACGTCAATTTTGTTTGTTAACTAACTCGATTACAAATAAAAATCGAAGTGTCTAGGACACCCAAAATTTTTGGTCTATGCTCACCAAATTTCGGAGCTATCCGCTTGACCTCGGTAACCATTCGAATTAAAACTCTTCACGTGCCCAAGAAAATGATAAAATTAATTAAAGTAATCGAAAGATGAAGCAATATTTATATATAATTTTGCTGAAATAAATTTTCGTACACTTTTGTGTTCAATAGAAGATTTCGTTAATTTTTAATATTAACTTTCAGATTAATATTTAAAAGAGAAATTAAGCTCATAATTCAGTTAAAAAGGCGTGCTTGCTTTTTCCTTTGAATCGTGGTTCAGATGACTTACAAGCGCTCCTGCAGCACACATGTAAAAGTCTTACACACATATATATATATATATATATATGTATGCTTTTACCAGGCAGCGCAGCAACTCCCAAGCGGACTTGTGGCATAATTAAAAGTTTCCAGCCGACGTCTAATACGTGATTAAAATGTCGATCTCTTTTCGTGGGAGGGCGCGCTTTTAAATTACGTTGATTTAATTACAGCAAATCGAACCTAATGATGCTTGAGTGCACAGAGTAAAAACGCAAGGAAAATACTCTCTCCAATGCTCAAGGAAATCACTTCTTCACTTATAAAAGTATCCTGAGATGATGAAGTAATCCGCACATAACTGACGTTCAAATACGTACTTCGGATTACTCATAAGCTAATCTTGTAATTATTTTAAAAAATATATTGATTTCACGACTCAACGTTTTAATCATATTATTTCTTATCATTACTGATCATTTTCATCAAAATTAATAAACGACAAAGATCTATCACTGATAAAATTACACATAGTGCACTTCAATTATAAACCTAGCTTCTTTTTAATTAAATATTAAAGCATTCCACACATAAAGATAATAACTGAATAATAGAGAGTACTCGGGTGTATCACATTTTTAGGGCATGTGATACTCACCATACGAGCAACTCAGTTTCCGCATGTTTGTGTTCACAATAATAATTATACTTCTCGCTGAAACTTTGGGAAATGGCAAGAAATATGCAAACGGAGATAAACAGCGTATTTTTGGTTTGAATAATTATAAAAAATTTCGACCAAACAGAAGGCTTGGAAAAACTGTTTGCAGATGGGGTAAAGAAACAACAAATTTGTTTCGATATCGAATCCGACCAAACAAGAATACCAAAAACTAAAACAGAAATTAACTTCTTTTCAATTATTCAAACCAAATATAGGTTCTCTTTTCATGTTTCTTACCAGTTCCGAAAGTTTCAGCACAAAATGTTCATTATTGTGAATACAAGCATTCAAAAACTGTATTGCGCATAGCCATGTAATACTTACCCGATTTATACTTTATCGACATTTTAATCGCAACAACTAAATTCCACACGAGTCCTTGAACCTCAATTATTTATTATTCTTTCAAATGATCTTCCTGAAACGAAACATGCTAACAGAGCATTATTTGTTAAAGATAATACCTTTTTTACATCAGCATGTAGAATAGATACCATCATCAATATCAGATTACAAAATTCTGCTAATAAATTACTTAGGTATTTCAATAAATGTAAATTAAAAATGAATCGAAATAAGACTTAAGCTATTATATTTGCAAAGCGAAGATCTGTCATACAGGAGAAAATCGAAAGTCACGAAACATACTAATTTTGTAGATAATGTAATCTGTCTGAGTTGTGTACTTGACATACAGCTGACTTTCACGAAGCATGTGACACTATTGTCTCAAAAAGCAATTAGAAAATTATGAACATTATATCCTCTAATAAATCGAAATTCTAGCTAAAATATCAGTAACAAACTAACTGCGATACTGATTATAGAAAATTACAAATTACCCAAAATTAATTCTTAAGGCTTGTAGGAAACCAATAGATACACCATGATACAGGATATGCATATACATGCACACCTAACCTGAACCAATTTCCACTTAAAAGGGCTTGCACATCTCGGATTCTTCATGATAATGTTTTGGGAACGCCCTCCGAATATCTTAAGCCTAAGATGAAAAAAACATTATCAGGGCCCTTTTTGAAAAACTCCATTTTTTTCAAATTTTTTGGTATATTAAAAAAAACTCATGATAAGAGAAACTGCATTTACTGAAACTTTTTCATTTTCCATTTTAAACTAAAATTCAGGAAGGACGTTTTATCTCTAATCGTTCACGAGATATGACGTTTCGAAGGCAGTTTTTAGGTCAACAAATTTTTTTATTTTCAATTTTTGTGAAATATCTCCTTTCATATGCATTTTAAATGAAAGTTGTCCATATATCGATTGAAGAAGATTCACTTTTCAACGAATCTAAAAGAAACGATGTTCTAGCATTAATAATTTCTAAGTTATGGCGTCCCAAATAAAACATTTTTTATTGAACATTAAGCTTTTTCTGAAACATCTTGTTTTTGACGCATCCTACATCAAAATTCTTGAAACATAAGCTCCTGTTAAATAATTGATAACAGCGATTTCAATGTCTCCTTCTAAATTAATCACAATTTTGATTTTCCCGAAGCAGAGTAAGGGAACCTTCCTTCGATTTTCATCGTGAGTTATATGGGTCTGCGTCATAATGATAAAAACGTTATATTTTGCACATAAAATGGCAAAGAACTATTGTATCAAAGCTTGAAAATATTCTTTTAACAAAAGAATGTTATATTTACTTTGACGAAATTTATAATCATGGTAATAATCTCGTTAGAAATGTTTTATATGAACCTGCAAATTCCGAACATAAAAGAATAATGCACATCCTGTATGATGTGTGACGATCATATTATTTAATATGTGCTCTTTCAACACTAAGCAGTTGACAGTATACAACTAACTATTTAGGTTACTCTGATTTTTTGTTCCTCGTTTGTTCCAGAAAACTAAATCCTTTCGGTCATGAGATACATTACACAAACTTATGTTCTTAGTTCCTATTATAGCTTAGAAAGATAAGATGGTTAGTCGTTAGTTGGAACATCAACCTACAACATATGTAACTCATACTGTACTATAATTTTCAAAAGTGATATGAATCTTAGGTTACAGACAAGAAAATGTCGATAATGTCAGTATTAGCACCCGCTGCATGCCCTCACAGAAAAATAAAGTTTCATTTTTAATATCCCAATTACTACAGTATCAAGCATTATTCTCAGTTTATTTGACTATTATTTTTAATATATAATGAAATAATAATACGTCTTTATTTCACTTCAAAACATGACATAATTTGTACAAAAAAAATACATTAACGAATACCATAATCTAAAGCATTATACAAAAATATCAAACATCTAGATCAAAAGTATGTTTGTACCTATTACTGCGGATTTCAGTTTTATGCATGCAAACGTCTAAAAAGTAAAAAGCTGGTTCCAGCGAGGTTTTGTTAATTAAAATCATCTTATTATTTTTTACATGACGACATGATAAAACATTTATTTCATGTTTAATCTGTATCTTAAAATAAAATAACGAAGATGTGTACCTATTAGTGCGTCCCTATTACTGCGAATTTATAGATTATATTTCGAAAACTAAAGTTATTTCAAATAAAATATTGCTAACAACGATCAAACATCGCGAAACTTGACTTAAATTTATCACTTATTAATAGCATTTGATCTCCTGTTTAATTCACTCTGAATATGAAGCATACAGGTATATATGAGTACCGTAGTAATTGGGACATTTACTCTATAGTTAAAAAATTACAATGTCTTGAGAATTTTGCCATCTGTTTGAAAAACTCGCTTCAAGATTCAGTTACCATATATTTTTTATAATTAAATGATTCATATTATAATTAATTATGTTTTCTCTTTCACAAATGTCAGACTTGATTTTCAACCTTGTCAGGTGCTGCTTCGTTAGATATAACGAATAAAAAGTGCATTCGTACCTGCAGAAGTTTGGGGTTTGTGCAATGGGTCATATTTTCTAGCACTCGAACAAAATTCATGCAATTTTTTACATGAATACAATATATTTTTCGTCGTGCAGAATATTTTTTGTAAGATTTTTTGTGGATGAAAGCTGCTCAAAGTATTTTATTTTCAACAGGACCAAAAATTGTTTCCCTTGATAATCACTCTGTTCAAGAAACCAAAAATACCTTTCACAACATTCAAAAAGTAGAAAATGTATCAAATTATAAGATGTAGTGTAGTATGTCTTACTTATGCATGAGGTTAATAATAAGTCTGGTTATATTCTAAGTGACAATAAACAGATTATTTAACGTTGCCATAAGTTTTAGTAACTTCATTTGCTTTAGAATGATCGGAAAACTTATAAATAATTACTTGCTCTGTAAAGTTTTCCTTTCAAGTACTTTTTTTATGAGTAAGCGACTTGGCCCCACATTGAAGGGTAAGGTCGCTCACACTTCAAGGAATAATAAATAGTTGTTCAAAAATTAAATTTATGTTTGTGCTTTATAGTACGAAAGAGGGTCAGATATAGAATATATAATTGAAGCATCAATACCTTATTCAAATTCATTCATTTACTTCATTGTCAAAAAGCTGAAAAAAAACTATCTGCTTAGCCCCATTTTGCGGTATCCACAACATCGTCGAATATTTTCCTTCTTAAATTAAACTCAAATTATCAACTAAAAAAATACGTGGCACGTTTTTTCTCCCCAAGCCAACCTATTTCATAGTAGTTCGATTTAGAATCGAGCTGATTTGCAAAGTAAAATTAGCATTTTCAGTTAATGAAAAATGATTTCAGGTACAAAAATGAAGAATTGATAGGTTATAAAATCATGATTACCTGAAAATTAGGCAGGGATAATTGATAGCAACTACTGTTTTGGTACATATTTCATTCCTTGACTGAAATTGATTTTGACATAAGCGAACCATTCTGAATTAATACGAAAGTCAGATTATTTCATTCTTCAATTGGAAATTGATTAACACATATACAAAATCATGACACAAAACTAAAGTCACTATCCAATTAATGATTCCATCCCAAATTCTGTTGTATCTCGTAAGATCTCCTTTTAAATTACATAATAGCTTTGTTACTTTCTCTCTTTATGAATATCATTTCCATGAACTCTCTCATTTTTTAATTTCTCTCATGATACAAAATTTTAAGATCATTTCAATTTAAATCATGACCATGTGTCAGTCCATGTTTTGTAAGGACCAAATAATACCTTGCACTTCTATGAAAATTATTTTTATGTTCATCTTTTCTTGTTCTAAGTTACCTCCTTGTTTGCCCTATATAAACAGCATCACATTGTCTACATCTTAATTGGTAAATTACACATTCTTTTTCAAGTTTCTCATATTTGTCTTCACCCAATTTTACAGTGAAGTTGCTTTTGAAAGGAACTCTATATATCGTATGTAAGCCCCATTTTCCTAACATTGATTTCAAGGTACTTGAGATTTTTCCAAAGTGATGTAGGACAACCGTATTGAATGTATTGTAATCTTGTACATTGTTTTTGTTCTAATTATTGCCCTTACTCTTAATTTGATCATGTCTGTTATGCATATGTCCTATTTTGTTTCGAATGCAATGATCAAAATTAAAATTTAGTGTCCTTCCATCACAATTCCAGCAATAATTGGGGACAAGGCTGAGCCTATCGGAGTTCAAAATTTTTGTTCATACGAAGTACCATTGAATTTGAAATGAACAGAATTGATGGCATATTCAGTAGCATCAAGAAATTTTTTTCCCAATCTTAGTACGAAGTTTGATCACATCCCATCTAATTCAATAGCAAGTTTAACTCTTTCATGTGTAATGTTAAGAAACATGGCTATTACGTCGAAGGAGACAAAAAGGTGATTTATTGGCATTTTAGCATGTCAATTAATTTAAGAAAAACAGCACTGATTTCAATTAATCTTGCCGGAAGGGTAACTGATTCTTTGATAATTCTACTAAAAAATTCTTCTAAATTCATCGTAGGTGAACCTATTGTCGAAATAACCGGTCGGAAAGGAAATTCTGCTTTATGAGCTTTGACCAGGCCATAGGCCAGAGATAGATTTTTGTAAATTGTGTCAATATCGCACCTTTCGATATTGTTTCCCAAACATTTTTGAAGCCGTAGTCTCTCTAGAATTCTAAATATACCTTTTTGACTCATTTTTATAGGATCATTTTAAATAACTAAAAAACTGTCTTTATCATTCAAAATATGCATCATTTTTTGATTATACACATCTTTTAAACGTATTCAGTCACATCTCTGATCTGCGGTACACCACACGAGTACATAATAATGACATATAAACGTGTAGACCATCTAAACGCGCCAGGCACAGCATATTAGATCTGTCTCGTAGCGCTAATGTATCATAACGCAGCGCAAATTCTGTGTGAAATTAGATACTCGTTGCTTCGTAGTACGTGGCTAATGTAATAAACAATGCTACACCGCGACGTACTCACTTGTCACTTGTCACGTAGATTAAGAATATAATTCCGTATCGTAACTCATTTAGTAGAGTTTTTGCATATTTCTTAATATTTCTTTTTCCTAGTTAAATTAAAAAGCACTAAAAATTAAATGTAATTCCTCCAGGAAAGTTTTTTTCAAATAAGTTTGAATATTTTTTCAAATGTTTAAAAAGTATACTTTTTGAATTTTCTTAGGAAAATCTGATTGGGCGAGCAAATCGCCAGAAGTAACTCAGACATTAGTAGCTCGGTTGTCCGGTTGATGGGGGGATCAATATGGCCGTTAGTGATTGCAACACGATTGTATAAGTCGGTCTGGAATCTCCAGTGGTAGGGATGACTCCCGTTTTAAAGCAAATGTTGTTTCTCTAAGTGGCCACCTTGACCAATGAGATTAGAACGCGACAATCAGAGGGTATTTGTTTTTTTAGATGTTCGACACTTAACCTCTGTCATTTCTGTTAAAATCTTTTAGAAGAGATTTGTAATATACTCTTAATATCTTGGTACATACTAGACATATTTGCGTTACCTTATTCCTAGAATGTTTTTCTCCAATTATTCGCAAATTTCTCATTCTGTGGTACCACAAACACTGAACGCTTCCCTCCTCCATATCAGCATGTTCTTTATCACAATTCGACACGCAGCATCATTTGGGTACTGTGCAAATTGTAATACCCATGATCACCATTCAGCGCAAAAATTTTTATCTTTCTATACATTGTCATCAATACTGTCATGAAAGAGAAAAACATAGTTATTAAGTTAGTTCAAACCCTCTAGCCTCAAGATCGTCACATTCTGGGTGGACACTCAGAAAAACACCATTCGTCTTTAAAAAGCGAGTCATCGCTCCATCGCCCCCACCACTGGAGTTTCTGGACTTGTTTATCCGATCAAGGATTGCAAGTGTAAACAGTAAACATAACCCACCTTATCTCTGTTATTTATAGCATGTTTTAAAAGTATAAAAAATGATCTAAAAGGTGTTCAAAGTGCCTGGAATTTCACTAAAATCGGGATTTGTAACGTATGAAAGTGCAAGTCTGTCATAAGTCGACACTTTTGTGACTACTGTCACTTCTGGTATTGACAAAAATTTGGGCTTAGCTTTGGAAACATATCGCCCACACGCACTTGAATAAAGAAATTGCTTCAAAACACGTTGGATCCCCAGTAGTATAAAAAAGACGGAGAGAAGGGAGAGTGTGAACACAGGGGTGAAGCTAGCACAGGAACTTCCGGTAACAAATCTGATTTCCGGCCCAGTTTGATCTGGGGTCCTTTCTAGGGACTCTAAAAATATTTAGTTTGCGAAAATTCAGTGAACTTTGAAATCGTTAGTGTGGTAGCACTGATACTATGGCTGAAGTAAAGATGGCAAAGCCATGTAAACTATGTGCCAACGAATTCTAATTGAAAAATAGAATAATAATATAATGAGGTAAGTGCGAATTGTTATTAATATGGATGAATAAATTTGAAAATTCTGCCTCCAAATTCATTAAAAGTAGGGCAATTATTTTTGCAGTAAATGTTTGTGAGAAGTTGCTTATGATGAACCGCAAGTAAAACCTAACCTCAAAGTGTTTATTGCATTGCGGACCTCGTTTTTATAAATTAGAAGTTATTGCACAAATTATTTAAGTTCTTACTGATATGCTTACTACTTTAACGTAGACTTCTAATGTATACTTTCTTCATTCACACCTTTTTCAGAATGAAATTGGACTCAACATGTTGAACAAGATTAGGAATAAACAAGACGCAGACGCTGCACTTTATTTTTTTTTATTAATTTTATTCATTCACCAATAATGTTGTCAATAATTTATAACGTCATTTATTGATCTTATTGCGTACTTCAATTGTTGTATGTAATAATATCAATAAATGGTATTACAAATTATTGACAAAATTAATAAGTACAATATTTCAAATTTAAATATCCCGCCTGCAGGGCCGCTTAGGATTTTAGTTCCCCCAGTTTTCGCATAGGCGCACGTGTCGTTCTATAAGCGGCCATATTGGAAATATTTGTTTCCAATTTTTATCACGCAGCATTACCCCCGTGAGTGTGAGGACGATTTTGGTTGACTCTTTCTTTTTTCTCCCTCTTTTTTCTTCCTGTTGTGTACATTTATTGTACATCTGTCTCTAATGA
>JAUMHM010000050.1:9667608-9706316 GCA_032362435.1 Melikaiella ostensackeni | reverse complement strand
TTCATCCCCAGTAGTGAAACGAGACCAGAACCGAACGAGTTACGCTTACCCCGAAAGGGATTTGGCTTAATGGTATACTAAAAATAATAATAGTCGATCAACCATATTCTGATTTAACCGTTTTTGTTCGTTAGGCAATTGTTAAACGATTAATTGGTTGATGCAAACAGCACTTGAATGAACATAATGTTCCATTCTCAGTATCTAATTGTAAGACGAATTGAAGCTTAAAGTGGTCGTAATTAGTCAATTTTATGTTTCGTAATTATAATATTTGATGCTGAGTTGTGGTTGCAAGTGATACGTGCACCTCGTCTATTTATGTTCTATTTCATGCCCCACTGACTAGCGGCTAGCGTAGGATCTCGACTTGATATTAGACGAAGATCGTAACGTATCAGTGTAATCTTTAGCCACCCCAAAGACCCCTGAATGTCCCCTGAAAAAGGAATCGGTGGCGTAATGGCCTTGCTCGTGATGTTACATATCGGAGAATGGAGGATGATCCTCGCTCTCGCGAAAGTATAAAACCCGTCCAAAGCTCTTGCTACCTCGCACTCTGCACCATAGTCATCTCCCATAAACACACGCGAGTCACACATCCGCGTCGGTGAAGCGTGAACACGCGTCGTCCACTTACGATTCGATCACGGAATTGGCGTTCGACAGTAATCGATATGAGGGTGAGTTGAGCTGACTGGGTATCGCCTGACTTCACACTATGCAAGATTGAGGAGCTTTAAAGCAAAGAGGAATAAAGAAAAGTTCTTTCCACAAAACAAATTTTGAACTGCAAGGGAGAAAAAATAAAAAACAGGTTGTTTTTGCAACACATGCAGGAAAATGGCGACATGACGTGTCTGTAAGGTGTGCACAAAGTGCTAGATTCCTCTACTGTGAGATTAGCGTGCGGGCATAGTTCGACACCTCCATTCCATACTGCTCCACGTTGCGTTTGGTCGCTGTATAGTTCCAAGTCCTGTGTACAAGTATAGGACCTGGAGCTATACAGCGAACAAAAGCGACGTGGGGCTCTGCACCACCTAAACGCGACGTGGAGCAGTATGAAATAGAGGCGTCGAGTTTGACGTACTGAAATATTCCCGCAAGCTAATCTTATGGTATGGGAATCTGGCACTTTGCGCACGCTTTACAGACATGGAATATCGCCAATTTCCTGCACTTTATGCAATAAAAATCTTGTGTGACACGTGCGAGAAGCACCCAACACGAACTTCACAAGCATAAAATAGTCAACTTCTTACACTTGTTGCACAATATATTATTATTGCTTCCTAAAGATTCTCCATTAGCAACATTTCCATCTTCAATCAGTTTATCAATCTCAGAAAAGACTCGCGATTAAAAGTTTTGGAATGAAGTCTCGTTTAAGAGAAACAAGCAAAATTTAGTTCTTTCCTTTATTTCTTATGATCGTTCAATAAACTTTTATCAAATGAATCTGGCAACACGGTGAGCTTTAACCAGCTTTAACCTAAAAGTCTTTGCACATGCCAGTTTACTGTAGAATGTAACTTGTGGATGATGTGCAACTATTTTAAGCACAAAATTAAAATCATTTCTGGAGTCCTTTTTTTAAAAATCTCCATTCTACGATATTTAAAATTTTTTAATTTGCAAATTTTACGTACGGGGCGCCATTATTCATTAAAAAGTGAGTAAAAATTATGATTAAAGAATTACTTTAAATGAACACCTGTTGTTCAATGGAGGTATAAGTGTTGCTCATAACGCCTTTTTAAGAAAAAGGTTAGTTAAACCTTCTTGCACTCGAAGTTTCTTTTGTACTTTCCAAATAGTTGATAGCCCTGGAGTTTTTCACGTATAAAATGAAAAAAGATTGTTGAGTCCTTTCACCATGAATCAATTTTGTTGAGTTTTTAAATTCTGTGGACGGGGTGTCATTAATTGTAAAAAAATTAGTGCAAAAGTAGAGCGAAAGAATACCGCAAAATGAAAACTTGTCTTTCCATGGAAGTATAAATATAGTCTGTAAGGTACTTTTGGGTATATCAACAGTCCAATTTGAAGAAATATATTAATTTAGAACGTATTTATTCGAAAATAAAAAAATTAAAGAATTTCAAATTAACAAATATCTTCATTGAAAAACAAGTGTTCTTCTTAACAAAATCCAATCTGCTTGTTTACTCACTTTTAAACAAAAAATGGCGTTATGGACAACACTTATTCCTCCATAGAACAACAGGTGGTTCATTTCTAAAAATTCTTCTACTATAATTTTTGACTCAATTTTTAAGGACTAATAACGCCCTGTACGTAGAATTCACAAACTTAAAAAAATACATAATTTCACAAAATGGAGGTTTTTTAAAAAAGGACCTCAGAGATGATTTTAATTTTGTGCTAAAAATACTTGCGCATCTTCCACAAGTCACATTTTACAGGAAACCGGTGAGTGCAAAGGTTGAAATTGGCTCACCGTGGCGTGCATCGAAACTTTATGACGTTTTTTTAACAAATATTTAACAATTACTGTACCTATTAAAATGATTTTAAAAAATTGTATACCTACATTGTTATATTGATTGGGAGAAAATTTTGTTGGAAGCTCACAATTTGAATCAGTGGCATTTCACTGAAAATCAATGATTTCTTTTTTACGATTATCCGTTGAAATCTCAGGAAAGGAGTGACTGCATTTTTAGTATTTCAGTAATTTTTTATACTAAGAAATCAGTAAATAGCAACTTGCATTTTAGTGACTTTTCATTCGTTTTCAGTAGATTTTCATTGATTGAGGTCTTGAAAAATGATTCACGGATTCTCAGTGAAATTTCAATGATTCAAACGAAGAGAGTACTGTATAAGTTTGAATTAGTAAGGTGTGATCAATTTAAATAGTGTCATGACTGTTGCTTTTACTAACTCATTCATTTGACAGATGAATTAGTCAAAAATGAAACTACTTAATGAATTACTGGAATTCAGCAATCAATTCCCAATTTTTTACTAATTCAACAGTTAAATTTATACTATAAGTACTGAATCAATCAGTAGACAACTTGACATCATTTTAATTATTCAGATATTACTAATTCAGATTAAGAGAGTAGATTCAACAAAAATAAACTCTCATAAATCTGAACTAGTAAAAACTCTGCCACGATTTTGCTGTATTTGGTTGGTTGCAACAAGTGCAACTATCTTTCAACTAAATTTTTCTTTATTCAAAGAAAAGTTTGGTTCAATCAGCAGATAATTATTATTTTTTGCCCCTTATGCTACCAAACGTTTTTATGAACACAAAAAAAAATTTTCCCGGTATGAGTTTCTCATTTTCTAAACATTAAAAAAAATTCACATTATATATAGAAAAATTAAATCAAATTATACTCCAGAGAAAAGGGTTTGCTCATTTTAAGCTAAATGTAAATATTTCGCACATTTTGAGAATTATATCTTAATTTACTAATGAAAATTAGCACAAAAGTTACTGTTCGAACAGTAAAAATTTGAATAAAAGTACAGAACCTCCTCAATGTTAAACGCAGGATTTTGAGATCAATTCAATTTGAATAATTTTGTATTAAAGAACATTCTATTGGAAAAAAGATTCTGATATAAGAGAACCGATTTTGTCTTTCGACTTGCAAATATAAATGAAAAATATTTTCAGTGGATATTTCACAGAAAAAAAAAACAATATGAAAAAAAATTTAATAACGAAGAAAAATTATCTTTCATAAGAGCGTGACTTTCTTTGAAATGATCCGCACTCTGATTCATCTTGAACCGGTTTGTGTTCAATTGTTCATTTTGAAAGAAATCCGTTTAATACAAACGAAATGAAACTCTCATGAAGGTAATTTTGGTTTGTTTATCAGTATTCATTTCGTTTAGTGCATCTTAAATTCATTTCTTTCCAGAAATATCCACTGAAAAACAAATTCTGGCACAAAAGTGTCGATTTTGACTAGTGACATCGAAAACCCAAATGAAAAATATTTTCATTCCTTATGAAGACTAATTTTTGTTGCATGTCAATTTAAATTTTCTTTTACCCATGTCTATAAATCAGTCAAAATTAACTAGTTTTAGACTTCGCTTAATGAAGTAAAATTATAAAAAAAATTTTGCTTGCCAAGTATACATTTTTAATCAAAATATTAATCTGTAAATTTAATTTTTTGCTTCGATCATGTTTTCAAACATAAAATCAGAAACTTTTTAATTCATTCCTGAATATACCCTTTTGATTTTTCAAATTTTATATCTAACTTTTGGGTCCAAAATGTCTTGTTATCTCGCATTTAAACATGGTTGTTTAGGAATGTTGTGTTTGGTGCCACACCAGGTTCGACTGTAAGTGCGTGAAATATTATGGCCTAATCATAAAATTATTTTTTTTTAAACAATGCCTAGGGATATAAGAACGTTGTGGATGGAAGTTTTTTGAATGCTTGATGATAAATTAGTTGAATTCTGAAAAATTCAAAATAATGAATAGCGAAGTTTTCAAGCAGAGAAGAGTTATGTTAAAAATTATACAACTTGCTTTCATTATGTTAATGGTATCATCTGTTCATAGTAACTTGAATCAATAATGAAAAATTCACTATTATATGAAGGGCAGGTAGCAAACGGTGATGTGACCAATTTTTTTCAACGAAATTTATAATTAGTTTGTTTAAAAAAATTAGTCACGTGACAGTCTGGTATATGCCCTTAGGGGCCATCCATAAATCACGTAATTTGCCAATATTTCACCTCTCCCCTCTCCCATGTAAAAGGTTGTAACAAAGTTGTTTAGACCCCCCCCCCCCTCCCTATATTACGTAATTTTTCCAAATATTGTCAGCCATGTTTTATTAAATACAATTTAGTGACACCTGATTTACCAAATAATTAGAAGTTATTAAAATCACTTTCTAGTCACTTTTTGAAGATATAGTCACTATAGTCACTTTTTTAGATGGAAAGATCACTTTAGTCACTTTTCTTTCGATAATTTAAAACAGAGAACTCATGGGTTAACCATTATTGAATTCAAGTCTATACCTACTTCTGATTTTTTTAAATTCTTTCGCAGTTTTTTGAGTCCACCCTGAATTTTCTGGAATTCCCTTGAAATCCGCTGAAATCAATAGATCTTCTTTGGATTTTCAATTTTCTTTAATTCACACTGAAAACTTATAAATTCTCCACGAATTCTCATGAATTTCATCAGATTCGTATTCATTAATTCTACTCACTCACATTTATATGGATTCAATAGAATTTTTTGCATTCAAACAATTTTGTTCTATTCACTTGAATTGTTTTCAATTCATCTTGAATTTGTATGAATTTCATCGAATTATTCTAAATTCACTTCAATTTTACTGAATTGAATAGAAACTTTTGTATTTTTTGAATTTTTCAAATTCTCTTCAATTCATTTGGAATTCACCCTGAATTCTTTCAAATTCTTTTAAATTCTTTTGAGAATTCTTAATTTTTTTTATTCCCCCAAATTAACGCCAATCTTACTAAAATCAATGGAATATTTTGGATTTTGGAATATTTACAGTTCATTTGCATTCATTTGGAATTCACCCTAAATTCTTTTTAATTAATCCTGAATTTTTCTAAATTCGTTTGAATTCTTTCAAATTCTCTTGATTTTTTTTAATCCTTCCTGAATTCTACTCAGTTCAATGGATTTTTTTTTACTTTTTGTTTTCAAATTTATCTTGAAGTATCTTAAACTCACCTTGAATTCCAAGGCATTTCATTAAATTCTTGTTAATTTCTATGTGTTTTAATGAATTCGATCCAAATTTAATGAATTAAATGAATTTTTAAAAATATTTTTCAATCTTCTGCAATCCACTTGATTTTTTTAAAATTCTCCTTGAATTTTTATGAATTTCACCGAATTCTTCTCATTTTCCATAAATCCTTTTTAATTCACTCGAATTTTATTTAATTCATTAGAGTTTTTGAAAATTTATTCAATGTTTAAATTCACTCACATTTTGTTAAATTTGCCTCCATTTCCGTTCACTCCCATTTTATTCAATTTGATGGAAATATTCTCATTTTTAAGATTCTTCAATTCACTTAAATTCTTATGAATTTCATCAAAGTCTCCTGCATTTCCTTGAATTCTTATGAATTCTTATGAAATCACTCTAAATTCCTTAAAATTCTCTTGAAAACCACTGAATACAGTGGATCTTTTTTGGATTTTCAATTTTTCATTTAATTCACCCTGAAGATTTATAAATTTATTTTCTTTGTATTCTTCCAAATTTTCACAGATTCGTATTCACTAATTCTATTCACTCCCATTAATCTAGATCTAAATACTGAAATAAATGGAATATTTTGTATTTTATGAATTTTTTTCAATTAATTGGAAGTCATTTGGAATTCATTCTGAGTTATTATTAACTCATCCTGAATTTAATAAAAATTTTTGGGATTCTCTAGATTTTTTGTAATTCTCCATGCATTCCCTTCAACTTCATTTGACCCTGAAATCTTTCGAATTCACTTGCATTCTACTCAATTCAATGATTTTTTTTCATTCTTTTTTTAAATTCATCATTTGGTCTTTTTTACTCGCTTTGAACTTCTCTTAATTTTTATAAATTTTTTTCAAATTTGATGAGTTCAATTAATTTTTCAAAAATATTTGAATCGTGTTCAACTCACTCGAATTTTTTGAAAATTTACTTTGGATTTTCTATTAATTTTTTCGAATTCTTCCCATTTTCTTTAAATTCTTCTAAATTCACTCAAATTTTATTCAATTCATTGTTTTTTTAATTTAATTTTTTTCAATCATTTAAATTCTCTTTAATTCATCCTGAATTCCGCTTACGCCAATTTCATTGAATTCAATGGAGATTTTTAATCTAAAAATTTGTTAATTCATTCAAATTTTTATGGTCTTCATGAAAGTCTCTCGAATTTCATTGAATTCTTCTTAATTCACTCCGATTTCACTGATATCAATGGAATTTTTCGAATTTTTTCTATTAATGTAAATTATTTTGAATTTAACTTGAATTATTTTCAATTCATTCTGAATTCTTATTCATTCATCCTAATTTCGTTAAAATTCACCTCGAATTCTGATAAATTTTTTTGAATTCAAAAAAACATTGCTCACATTATCAATGCACATTAGTCGCTTTAGGTCAACTTATGTCACTTTTTGGGTTAGAAATTAGTCACTTTTGGTCACTTTCTCACTTTTTTCAAGTAAATTAAGCTGACAGACCTGGTTATAATATAATTTTGGATACCTGGATTTCTTATAGATTTGTTGAAAGTATTACATAACAATATCCATTATTAAATAAAGTTAATAATAAAGTTATTCGTTTCCTCTATAAATCAATATTCGCGATAACGAATCGCCACCAAATACTAAAAAAGTAGTAAGAGCCTAAATACCCATACGAGAAAAAAAAAATCTGCCATGAAGGGCGAAATGCGAAAAAGACAAAAATCGCTACCAGGAATTATTATCTGTAACATAAATGATTTTGAACACTAAGAGTGAAATATCTCAGCCAATTTATGAGATATCTTAACCAAACTTGGTGAGTATATAGAACCCACCAAAGTACAAAGATTCTGCGAGTTTGGAAAATATTAGCTAAGAATATTGAAGAAATACGCTATAATCGAATAAAAAAAAACGCTTGACCAAAAGTCGTCTGCAGACTCTAATTTTATTCCTATGATTATAAAACTTTGACAACCACATTTTATTTCTTGCTCTTACATCTTAATCAGGACGAAAGAAATTGACAAATGGAGTCCTTAAGAAAATAAGAGTTAAAAATGTGATTTTCGAAATGCAGACCAAAGTACAGCTTATATCCTTTTACCGAATGAACTCAAACTTTTTTTTTCAGAAACATGTCATCATATTCTAAGAGAAGTCTTCTCAATTGGATATAAGTTAATTTATAATTAAAATTGTTCATTTTTTATTCATTTTCAATCATTTTTTAACGATTTCTAACATGTGGACGCACCTGCAGCCAAAACGAATCAATCGATTTCGATGAAATTTTGCACAGATATAGTAAATAAGGTGTACATATGCAGCTTTTTAGGAAAAAGTGATGCGTAAACATATCATGAAGTTAAATTTAAATTTATCAAAAAAATTAATATTTTTAACGTACAGACATACCGACGGCCAAAACCAATCGATCGATTTTGATGAAACTTTGCATAATCATACAGTAAAAAACGTGTTCATATGCCGTTTTTCAAGAGAAAATTATAAATCAACATACTAAGAAGTTAGATTTTAATTTATCAAAAAATTTACTATTTTTAACATGCGGACGCACCGACAGCCAAAATCAATCAATCGATTTCGATAAAACTCTACATAAACTTATAGTAAATAACGTGGACATATGCCGTTTTTCAAGAGAAAATGAAAAATCAACATACTAAGAAGTTGGATTTTAATTTATCAAAAAATTTACTATTTTTAACATGCGGACGCACCGGTAGCCAAAATCAATCAATCGATTTCGATGAAACTTTGCATAAACTTATAGTATATAACTTGGACATATGCCGTTTTTCAAGAGAAAATGAAAAATCAACATACTAAGAAGTTAAATTTTAATTTTTCAAAAAATTTACTATTTTTAACATGTGGACGCACCGGTAGCCAAAATCAATCAATCGATTTCGATGAAAATTTGCATAAACTCATAGTAAATAACGTGTACATATGCCATTTTTGAGGAGAAAGTGATGAATCAACGTACCATGAAGTTAGATTTTAATTTATCAAAAAAATTACTGTTTTTAGCATGCAGGCGAAAAAGTAGCCAAAACCAATCAATCTGTTTTGATGAAACTTCACATAAATATAGTAAATAAGTAGCACATATGCCGCTTTTCTAAGTGAAAGTGATTTATCAATAAACAATGAAGTTAGATTTCAATTTATCAAAAAATTTACTATTTGAAACAAGCAGAAGCACGGACAGCTAAAACTGATCGATCAATTTTTTTTCATACAAAACTATCGCTGACTAAATAATATACCGTTTTATATAATATACTATCGTGGTTCAGAAAATATTATTTATGAAGATTGCTTTCATTTATGGCTAACCTAAAATTTTTACCCATAAGCGTTGTCAAATCTTGGAAACTAATAAGCATATTGAAACTGAATTTTTGGAATTTGTCATCTTCGCTTACTTTAAAAACCTATTATTTTCGAATTATGTATTCGAATGCGGCCAAAAAAAAGATCTTGATCATTCTTGTTTTTTTTTAAAAGTCGCTTATTATGTTGATTATCTATTCATATTGCTGATTTAATATTGCTGATTGGTCAAATCTTCAGGATAGAATTACGTGTATAAAACAGAGGGTGTCGGAATCATAGTTCTCTTTTCGATATCCCGACGTGCTCACAGAAAAAAATTGAAATCCCACCAAGAACACTGCGTGTGAAAAAATTCCGCCAAGTGCATGACTATCAATATTTTATTTATTCATGTTAAAGTTAATCAAAGTTGTGAAATCAAAAAATAAATTCAGGTACGAGTAGTAGAACATTCATAAACAAAAGTGTTTTTTTAATGGAAGGAATTAGTTCAATGAATTAGTTTATTAGATAATTTTTTTTTATAAAAGAAATAAATTGATAGTTCAGGAGAATGGAAAAAATGAGCAGGCCTTAAATATAATTTATTATCATTATTATTATGATAATTGGAATGTTGGAATGCTTACGTTTATTATTCAAAGAAAATGATAGGCCCGCCTAATTTTTTTTCCTCTAAACAATCAATTTATTTTTTTTTATCAAAAAAAAATTATTTAATAAATTAATTCATTGAACTTATTCATTTCATTAAAAAACGCTTCTATTTATAAATCTTCTACTATTCGTGCTTGACTTCATTTTTGATTTTACATCTTTAAATAACTTCAACATGAATACACTAGAACCACTAGATACATTTCCTCCATTTAATCTGTTCCTAGAATTTCGGCTATTGATGAGGGGGTCCAAAGAGTAGAGAAAATGGCGCTGTGTGCGCAACGGATTTGACAGTTCCGTAGCCACAAAATAGGCAGTTCGAACACTCGAGTACATTTAGCATTTATACTTAAATACACGCGAAAAATTCTCTTTGCACGAATTAATCCTTATTATTGAAAAAGGTCCATCCTTCATGATAAAAGTCTACATCTGTACAAAACACAGTTAATTAATATTATGTGTTCCTACTGGAAATGGTTCATACAGCCCTAGCTGTTTACATCATTGAAACTCTTGGAAGGGCGTCACGGCCATCGCAGGCCATACCCAAGACTGTCTCTAAATCGAGGTTCCAGTGTAAATAAAATATCAGTAATGTACTTGACGGTATTTTTTCACACGTAGTGCTTCGATGGGATTCAAATTCAAGAGGAATAAACAAAATTTGAATTCCATATCCATTTATGAAAGGCTTATGAAATGCAAATTCCATTGATATTAGAAAAAGCAAATTCTCCCTGGCTTAAAGAATCGTCGGAGGCAAAGCCACAAAATCATTCGGATTTACGAGATCATAATACCCTCCACTTTCGTGACTTTTATCTCGCCTCGATATGATTGGTGCGTCAGTAAATCATCGCCGTGTTCACTTCTCTTGCGACAGAGGAGAACATCGCGCTTACGTGAATACCCGCTGAGCATTAGTACTCGGCCTTGGTGCAACGCTTCGACTTCGTGTAACAATTTGAAGATGCGTAAAAGTGCATTGCATAAATCTCTTTCATCACGTGTCTTCTCTGAGATGTCACCATTTTCCGGGAGTCTACTTGACTGGAAAATCGGGAAAACCAGGAAATGACAAGGAATTTGATTCAATGACCGGGACTTTTTAAGAATACTAAATATTTGTACCCGTGCAGAGATTTCAGAAGAGTTCTAGTAGGGCTCTGACAAGTTTTTTTCTATTTCTAATTGGACTCTAGTAGGGAAAATTAGTCCGCGTCCCATCGGTAATGTAACGGTTTCTATGGGGGTATTTGTCTACTTAAACTAGATTAGATTAACATATTATTAGAAATTGTCTAATAATATGCAAATTCGATCAAGTATAATTAAATCTAGCAATCTAGTATAGTAAATCTAGTAAGTCAGCAATCAATTCCAAGTAGTGTGTAGTAAAGTAATTGCCCTGTAAATCATACGTAGAATTTCCATATCACGTCCGAATCTTCAACATCCGAACATTATTTACAACAACCCCTTTTTTACGTTTGCACTCTCAAATTACATATAACTCTTCAAACTGGTGTTTAGAAATTTACTTTTCTACAGAACTTTGACGATTAGAGGTTAGGATTTAGAACACACTCCACAATTTCACTACTATTCTTCAGCGTTCAAAAAGTTGATAACTACACTTCTACAAACTCATGATATATTTTTATATTCGCGATATGCATTCACACTCATTATTTTAATGAATAATTAGTCAAATGTTAAAGATTTTTATCTTATATGGACATATGACCATGGCTGTATTCGAGAATTCACTGGCGACCACAGGCCAGTGCTAGATGGGCGTGCGGAGGGCAACACAGTCTCACTTCAGAGCAGTGAATATTCCGAGGAAGAGAAAACTGCGCATGAGCATTACAGTTGCGCTTGCGCAGCAATGCTAAATTCGCTGAGATTGCAGGCCTCTGATTGGTCCTCTTCAAGATCGGTCCCCACCATTTCCCTTCATCGCACCCTATCCAGTACTCCCAGTAAATTCTCGAATACAGCCCATGTGGCAGGCTGGCAGCAAAGTTTTATCATGGCGTCAGTTGATGTGCGACGCCTCTGACGCGCAGTACTTGGGCGGCAATTCAAAATGCGAGTGTAGTTTTTAAATTTATTACTTAACCTAGTATCCTTTCGCAATATAATCCTCAAGAATAATTTCAAAAAATCATATATTTATTTAAATATTTTCAATTATTTCCTCAAATCTCAACATTCAAAAAACAGCAGAATGCTAATTTTCAGAAACATTTTAGGTTAGTAAAAGACACTTTAGAATGAAATAAATTTTTACTATCTTCTAAAGCCTTGTTAGAAGATGCGACATTACAAACAGAAGGGAATGAGTTTATCAATACTAAAATTGAATGGAAAAAAAATAGTGGAAAAAATTAATATTATTTGCCTTATTTTAACACACAGCTTTCGAAAACTTTTGTTACCCTTCGAAAAGTGATTACAAAAAAATGAAGTTGACATTCTTCTACAAACAATAAATTTTAGCTTGATGTTATTACACCACATAGATTGCCAAAATTTAACAAATAAATATAGCTTTGTTGATTGTTTTCTTAATGTATCAAAAATTCAAATATTAATAACTAATCTAAGTGCAGTATATTTTAATTCAACAATCATCTGGGTAGATTTTCCTCACCTATGTAAAGCAAGAAATTGTTTACTAAAGCCTGATAGGGACATATATTTTTTTTACTTTCCTTTGAAGGTTATTATGAATATCTTCATGGAAATAACTCCAAACTAGAGCGCGTTCGGATTGAAGTCTGTGATTTAGCACCCACAAAAAGGCTCTAAATGTTAAATACCTTTGAGCACCTTGAACTTATTAAAATTATTCGAAACAGGTGCATAAAGTCTGTTTCAATAAGTTTTTTGAGAATTTCTCCTTTTCGAAGCATCCTCTATCTAATGTAGCCTGAAAGAGTATTTAAGAATGTAAAATTCCCCGTAAACTGAAAAAAATAGAAAAACAAAAAAAATCTCTCATAATTTTGAAGATATGGCCTTCAGACATAATTTTTTAATGGAAAAAATGTCTCAAAATTTTATTAATTTTGAGTTGTTTAAATAAGCTGATTTCCTGTGCATCATAGATGACAATTATTCTCATATAAGTTGAAGTACACTTAATTTCCTGCAAATCTAGAAAAAAAAATGTTCTATCTATCTAACGTCCGAAGGTACAGAGTCCTGCAAAATATCATTTTTTATGAAATTTTGTCAGTGAAAATTGATCTCTTTGGTTGAAAAATGAGTTGAAAATTCGTGCATTATTTGTTGAACATGAATTGTTTAAACAAAAATTTAACTATTCCATTTTTGGTTGAAAAATGACCTATTTTAGTCGAAAGTTCAACCATTTGGTTGAAAATTATCTTTTTTGTTGATAATTCAACTATTTGGTTGAAATTTTTTCTTCCTTGACAGAATAATAATTCCTAGTTGAAAATTCAACAATTTTGTTAAAAAGTCATCCTTTTGGTTGAAAATTCAACTATTTTGTTGAAAATTCGACTTTTTAGATTGAAAATTCAAGAATTTAATTGAAATTATCGTTCTTTCTTGATTGAAAAATCTTTTTTGGCTGAAAATTTGTATTTTTTCATTTGAAAATTGTATGACCAAGTATAAAATTTTTCGTTGAGAATTCATCTTTTTTGGTTGAAAATTCACTTACTTGGCTAAAGGTTGAAGCACTTTGTTAAAAATTTATTTTTATTGTTGAGGATTTATCACTTTAGTTGAAAATTCATCTTTTTTATTGAAAATTCATCTTTTTGGCTGAAAATATACGTTTTTTTGTTGAAAGTTTATATTTTCGGATATAAAATTCAACTACTTTGTAGGAAATTCGTCTTTTTGGAAAAAAAATTTAAGAAATTGGTTGAAATTTTGTTTTTTTGAAAATTTAACTGTTTTGTAGTGAATTCGCCTTTGCGTCTTGAACATCCAACGATTTGGTCAAAATTTCTTTTACTTTCTCGACTTAAAAATCTTTCTTACTTGGAAATTTAACTCTTTTGTTGGAAATTATTTTTTTTAGTATGAAAATTCATCTTTTTTGGTAGACAGTTAATCTTTTTGGTGAAAAATTCAACTATTTGGTTGAAAATTATTCTGTTTTGGTTGAAAATTGAGCTATTTTGTTGATGATTCGTCTTTTTGATTGAATTTAACTGTTTCTGACTTTTTTTAAATATATTTTTTAGGTGAAATATCAACTGTTTTGTTGAAAATTAATCCTTCTAGCTTGAAAATTGAACAATATGGCAGAAATTTTTTTCTTTCGTGACTAAAAAATCTTTTTTGTTAAAAAATCAAATATTTTGTTGAAAATTCATCCATATTGTTAAAAACACAATATTTTTCCTGAAATTCTAGGTATTTAAAGCATTTCAAATTAAATTTAATATAGTACCTACACTTATGAAAAACCTTTAAAAGGATGTTGAGAACATGACTGAATGGTTTACATACTTTTCAGTTCAAATTCAGATTTCTGGCGAAGCGCGAAACGAGAAAAAAGAACTGATACAATTTTTAAAAAACAGAACAAAATGAATTAAAACTGCAAGCTCGAAATCAAAGAATTTTCGGGCGATGGAACCAGGCCCTAACCTCAAAATTGAATTGTCTCATTTAACTTCATAAATACAATAATAAAATATTTCTTAGATACTTGGGGCCTGCTATTGCTTTGAATCAAATCTGTATTCGCAGTGACAAATGGGCTAATTTCAATACTTTTTATGTCAATCGATTTTTGTAGATTCTAACCCAAGCATTCGAAAAAATTGTTTTGCGCCAAGCATATTGAAATTAGTCACTTTTTTACTCCGAAGACATACTTGATTCATAACAGAATCAGGCCCTAAGTATCTGACAAAGATGTAATTCTTGTATTTATGGAATAAAATGAGACAATGCAATTTTGAGGTTAGGGTCTGGTTCAGACGCCCTTAAATTGGTTATGACTTCTAATTCAAATAAAAGTATTTTTGATAATAAATTTTAAAGTTATTCAAGCCTACAATTTTATAATTTGAGTTGAAACTATTTTTGAGCTCTTTAATTTTCAGATTGTTGTTCTTAGTTACAGTTTCAAACTCCTCAAAGTCGCAGGTTTCCAATTGAAAGTGTTCAAGTTCGATTTCTATACCTACAATTTGAGTTTTTCTTTTATTTTATATGATGTTTCAATTTAAATTGGTCATGCCAATGAAAAATATTTAATGGATATAATTAGTACAGTATTGTTTCCTTATGTAGACCTTGAATTATAAATATTTCATTTTAAATCGCTCAGCATTCTTACGTTTTCAGTAGCGAACGCTTTCAATTGCTTCATTTTGAATATTTTGTTTTTAAATCATTGAATCAAACTATTATTATTATCTAACATGAAATTGTTATATTTTTTGCATTTCATTTATTTTTGTTCTTTTTGACTCCAATTTAATTATTGTAACATTTACCACTTTGAATTTAAAATTGTGTCCGCTTGTACATATGGCATTGTTTAAGCCTTCTCGTTCGAACATGAGCGCTTCTTTGCAAATTAAAAAAAAAATTTGAAGGCGACATTTTAAAATTATTCCCTCATAAAAGCTTTCAATTTTCCATTTCTTCAGTAGTAATATATTTTGTCCAGCTCTCTGTTTTTATAGTATTTTAATTACGAAATGCATCTCTAGCGTTAGATATGATCTACAAAATCTTATAAAAGGTAAACACATTAGTAATGAGCCACTTAAGGCTATTGAACTCAAGCTCTAACCTCAAAATTCAATCACCTTATTATACTCAATAAATACTAGAATCAAATATTTTGTAAATACCAAGCCCAACTTTTTTCTTGAATAGGGGTTTGTCTACACTACGAAAAACTGCCTAATTTTAATAATTTTTTGCTATGTAAACACACTTTTATTAAAAAAAGGAGTTGGGCTTGGTACCTAAAAAAAATTCAATTTTAGCATTAATTGAGTAAAATAAAGCGATTGAATTTTGAGGTTAGAACTTAAGTCCAACAGCCTTAAGGCTTGGATCTTATTCAAAGCTGTATAAATATTATTGTCAAGTTGGACAAAAATAAAATACATTTATCTGCATTGTAAACATATTAGAGCTTCTCGTATACAAATTAGATATTCATTGTAAGCCCTGCATAAATTATTAACTATACTAAAAAGTAAACATGCAAAATTCTCAGAAGTAAGTCACAAAATTTGAAGTACTGACCAACATTTTCTTATGGCATATTTAAAATAGTAATGTTACAGCGATCAATTTACAAATTTAGAATAGAAAAAAGAAAAAGTAATCAACAATAGTGGAAAAAAGATTAAATACAAAGCACATAATTAGATGCGGAGTATTAAACGCTAGGTAATGTAGAAAATATACATATGCACATATACAAAGAATTGAGGCCATTGATGGGAAAAGGGCTTATAGGCTTATACGCTCTTTTTCCATGAATGCTGTAAATCGATGCAGCGATGTGTTTCACGTTTAATGTAACAAAGACATGTTGGTTTTCGATGGTGGTCAGAAAAAAATTGAATTCAATTTTTTATTTCAAGAATATTAAAGGAGCATGTAAGCTCAATAAATAATCATCTTTGATAATATAAACATCAATAATACTAGTTCATTACGGTATCACTCCATTTATGGAAAAAGGGCTTCTAAACCATTTTTTTAAACATAAAAAAAATTAAAATACCATCTTAAAACACAACGTACATTCTTGAAACATGTAGCGGACGTGTTGCCACAACTTAATAAAAAAAAATAAATATGTGGATTGCATTACTTTTCGATAAGTTGTACTCAACAAAACTTTGAAGACGATTTTCTCAAAATAGCTATTTGGCGTATAAGCCCTTTTTCCATCAACGGCCTCAGTTACAAGTAATACATTCTGACGCAGTCTCATACGCCAGTATATCTTATGTGTTACTAATAAGTGATTTCAAGTGATTTCATGATTTAAAGTCATGAAGCTTCATGTAAAAGACTTCAATATTTTTGTTTTTATTTAATATTCTTAGTTGACTACTGGAACTGGTTCTGTGCCAAACTATTTACAGAAAAAAACTCCTAATGATTTTCGCAATACTGACCTGGGACCGCACCAGTTGTTGGCAAGTAGAGTACAGAACATAGTTATCATTAGAAGTTTTACCAGTACTGGGGTATGCTATTAAGATTTCTCTCTAGTACGTAATTGAATGACACTCTTTTTTCCAATTTTCATTTTTTTAAAAAGTTCCCATCAAGTTCTAATCAATGAACTCATCATATTGCAACAATGAAAGTCTTGCATTACTGATCAAATATGTCTTTCTTTTCTTTAATGTGTTAAAATTAATCAGTTATTAATAACAGTGGATGGTTGAAATTGCTCACTTTAATCTAACGAAATTATAACTGGAATCTCAATTTTCACTTTCGAGGAGTGTCTTTTAACGTTTCCATTTAGTTAACAGAAAATCACTTCTTAGCAGATGTAATGCAAGATAATCGCGTTTATGATGCTTTTAACACGGCGATGCTCGTAGACTGTTTATATTCTTAGTGCTTAATCTACTCTGTATTAGGACGCTAGATCAACGACATTAAACTGATAGGGTTTTACTTACGTGAGACGTGCATTATATACGCCGCTGACAAGGGAAAGTTAATTATTATCGAACATACCGGGATGGCGATCGGCACTCGCGATACTGCGTTAACCTGATTTCGATTATCAAGTGTCATCCACATTATGTGGACATTATCAAGATGAGATACACGTATTCAAATACATGTTGTCGAGTTAAATATTTCCGCTAATGCAGAAGACCGTAGATTATTGAATAATAGTTTTAATTTTTTAACTACAAAAGTTTAAGGACGTTGAATAAAGGGGGACTTAGAAATCTTTTTGGTTGCCCCCAATTATGAATATAGTCCTGACCCCATATTTATTCTCGGATATAGATTTTAGGATAAATAGACAAAACTCACCAAGTTTTCGGGGTCTGATGAAATCCTGGAATCTGTATAACGTAAAATACATCTCGTTTTTTTATGAGAGAATGAATATTTTGATGGAAAATGTTCATTTTCTGAAACGTCAAAGTCAACACCGAGCAGACAAATCCCGAGAAAAAGATAGCGAGTGTCAAACACACTTGACTTTAGTTATATTTTATAGATACAACACCGACACTGCATATCCTGGAATCTGTATAACGTAAAATACATCTCTTTTTTTATGAGAGAATGAATATTTTGATGGAAAATGTTCATTTTCTGAAACGTCAAAGTCAATACCGAGCAGACAAATCCCGAGAAAAAGATGGCGAGTGTCAAACACACTTGAATTTAGTTATATTTTATAGATACAACACCGACACTACATAAAAAAACGCTCTGTATAACATCCTTCCACAAACTAAACTTCACAATTATGAAGCGAATTTTGCGATTCAATGCTAAACGAAAGAGAAATATACTTCCAAATTTTTTGATAACTACGCGACGGAAGCTGACAGATGAAGAAGCAAGAGAAACCGATCTAGCAGCGCGTTCACAAGGCGATAGCTGCCACTTTTCGTACTAAAATGATTGAATCGCAGGTTACCCAGAGAATCACGGTCAGTAATTTATCTTTTTCCTCGAAACTAATTATCGGAATATATAAATAAAAACTAACAATTTTCGTCATAAACGTGCATGCTGAAATTATTCATTGCAGAAATACAAGCTATAAGTGACTTTTCTTTATAAATAAATAAATTTACAAACCTTGGGAAATTATTTATTTATGAATACTTAAGTCTTTGTTCTTTATGAATAAGTAAATGAATAAATTTACCAAATTTGCGAAATTATTTATTTCCAAATTTACAACTCCATTTCTTATAAATAAATAAATTCCCTAAGTTGTCAAATTATTTATTGCTAACTTCACAATTCAATTTTCTTCGTAAATAAATAAATTCACCAACTTTGCGAATTTATTTATTTCGAAATTCACAAGTCCATTTCTTATAAACAAATAAGTTCCCTAAGTTTTCAAATTATTTATTGCTAACTTCACAATTCACTTTCCTTCCTAAATAAATAAATTGACCAACCATGTGAAATTATTTATTCATAAAAACATAAGTCTTCATTCTTTATGAATAAATAAATAAATTTATCAACTTTGCGAAATTATTTATTTCGAAATTCACAAGTCCATTTCTTATAAACAAATAAATTCCCTAAGTTTTCAAATTATTTATTGCTAACTCCACAATTCACTTTTCTTCCTAAATAAATAAATTTATCAACCATGTGAAATTATTTATTTATAAATAGACAACTTTGTTTTTAATAAATAAATAAATAAATAAATTTACCAACATTGCGAAATTTTTTATTTCCAAATTCACTGGTCCATTTCTTATAAACGAATAAATTTCCTGAGTTTTCAAATTATATATTGTTTACTTCACAAGTCACTTTCTTTTTATGAATAAATACATTTACCAACCTTGTGAAATTTCATATTTATAAATTCACAAGTCTCTGTCTCTTATGAATAAATGAATAAATGAATTTACCAACTATGCGAAATTATTTATTTACAAATTGTTGGTAAGTTTATTTATTTATAAAGTGAATACACTTGTGAATTTGAAAATAAATAATTTCGCAAATTTGGTAAGTTTATTTATTTATAAAGGGAATAGGCATGTGAATTTGAAAATAAATAATTTCGCAAAGTTAGTAAATTCATTTATATATTTATTCATAAAGGACAGAGACTGATGAATTTATAAATAAATAATTCAACACGGTTAGTAAATTAATTTATTTTTAAAGGAAATAGGCTTGTGAATCTATGAATAAGTAATTTAAAGGCTATTCTCTGGTTAATCTACGATTTTATCATTTTAGTACAAAAAGTGGCCGTTACCGCCTTGTGAACGCGCTGCTAGATCGATTTCTCTTGCTTCTTCATCTGTCATCTTCCGTCGCGTAGCTCTCAAAAAATTTGGAACTATTTTTCACTTTTGTTTCGCACTGAGTCGCGAAATTCGCTTCATAATTGTGAAGTTCAGTTTTTGGAAGGATGCTATACAGAGCGTTCTTTTCATTTAGTGTCTTTGTTGTGTCTGTGAAATATAACTAAAGTCAAGTGTTTTTGATAGTTGCCATCTCTTTTTTGGGATTTGTCTGCTCAGTTTTGATTTCAATGTTTCAGAAAATGAATATTTCCTATCAAAATATTCATTTGTTCATGAAAAACACGATGTATTTTACGTTATATGGATTCCAGGATTTCATCAGACCCCGAATACTTGGTGAGTGCCGTCTATTTATCCTACAATCTACTTCCGAAAACAAATATAGAGTCAGGGCCGTGTTCATAATTGCGGGCAACCAAAAAAATTTCTTAGACCCCCTTTATTCATCGTCCTTAACCTGAACGTAGCTAATTGTAAACAATTAGTTGGATCTTCAAATTATAAATAATGTGCTGGATGTAAAATGACATACTACAGACCAAGAAGACCTCACACGGGTGTGCCTCGACTAACTTACAAAATGGCTCTCACCTCTCGTTTTCTCTTTTGATCTCACTTCTGTGATACCCCGCGATCATTTTGAGACCAAAAAGAAAAAATCGCTGTGGGGATTATTTAATAAACTCGATTTTTTATTTTTCTTTGAGTGATATTATGAATATCTCCATGGAACAAACTTCAAACTGGAGTGTCTTTGACTTGAAGTCTGTAATTTAGCATCCAAAAAAGGTTCTTAATGTTGAATACTTTTGGACACCTCGAACTTATTAAAATTATTTGAAACGGGTGCATAAAGTCAGTTTTAATCAGTTTTTTGGAAATTCCTCTTTTCCATGATATCATCTGTCTGAAGTAGCCTGAATAAGTATTTAAGTGTGTAAAATTTGCAGTAAGATTAAAAAAATCCAATGTTCTCTCTCTGATAGTTTGGGAGATATGATCTTCAGAAATTATCTTTTAGTGAAAAATTTGTCTAAGAATGTTATTAATTTTAGTTTTTGTAAATAAGCTCATTTTCCGTAGTTCGAAGATGAAATTCATATAAGTTGAAGTGCACTTAATTTCCAGCAAATCTTAAAAAAAAAGAATGTTCTATCTCTCAAACTTCCGAAGTTACTTCTGAAGGCCATACTCCCAAACTATAAGAGATAGAACATTGAATTTTCTTTAGTTTTAAGGAAAATTTTACAAACTTCAATTTTTTCGAGGCTACTTTAGACAGAGGATGCTCTGAAAAGGAGAAATTTCGAAAAATACTGATTAAAACTGATTTTATGCACCTGATTCAAATAATTTTGATAAGTTCAAGGTGCCCAAAGGTATTCAACATTTAGAGCCTTTTTTAGATACCCAATCGCAGACTTTAAGGAAAAAGAAGCTCCAATTTAGAGTTATTTCCATGAAAATAACCTCCAAAGAAAAAGAAAAAATCAAGCTTATTCAATAATCCCCTTAGGGATTTTTTTCTTTTTGGTCTCAAAATAATCATGGGGTATGTAGATAAGATCCTTCATCCTATCTAAGGAAGAAGTGTAACGATATGTCTTGAAAATCACGCCATCATTGTTGTTGAAAACTTAATTAGCTTTTCATTACTTGAAGTTGTTTTAAATCTCAAATTTTAAATTTTGGAAAGTTAATCTAAAAATAATCTCTTTCAATAAGAAAAATCATAGTTAAATATAAACTTAAAAATCATCCAGTTGATTAAAAGTATTATGCATGCTTTATGTCAGTGCTTTCCGCTGGAAATTAGTATTTTTTAAACAGAATTTCAATAAAAAAAGCATAGAGTTTTGAAGAAGACTTTAAATTCCTGAAACTTTTAGGTTGTGTTAGTTCTTTAACACAAAATGAGCATTTTTAATCAAAAATTATCATCAAGATTCCTAATTCTCAACAATTTAAGGTTAGTTAACATTTTACAGCGGAAATACGTATTCTCAATAAAAAATTATTCGATTTCAAAGATTCAAATTTTTTCATCAAGTTACGTTTTTTGGTTTTGTTAGCGTTTTTAACCGAAAATTGATATTTTTAAGCGAAAATCATTACATGATGAAGGTTCATAATTTTTTAACAGTTTCAGACTATACTAAGGTTTTTCACAGAAATTAGGTTATTTTAAACAGAAATCATTAGATTTTGAAGAAGATTTACCATTCTGAACAATTGTCTATTATGTTATGTTTGTATTTCTCGTCGTAAATCATTCATATTTTTAATAAAGAAATTATTAGATTTCGAAGAATATTTACAATTTCTCAACAATTTTAGGCTATATTGGTGTGTTCCATCTGAGTACGGTATTCTTAAACAAAAATCATTATTTTTGAAGCAAATAATTTTTGTTAATAATAATCAAATTTACAAGCTTGAACAAACTCGGATTGTGTTAGTGTTTTCGTCGGAAATTAAGATTTTTATTCGAAAATCCTCAGATTTAAAAAGAAGATTCATACTTTTTGAACAATTTTAGGTTAAGTTGGCACTCTGCATCGAAAATTAGCATTTTCAAAAAAAAACCATTATAATTTGAACAAAATTTGGAATTTTCTAACAATTTTGGATTACGTTAGTGTTTTTAGTCGGAAATTGGTATTCTTATTTCGAAAAAATTATATTTCGAAGGAGATACACATGTTTTCAACAATTCTTTGTTATCTTGACGTTTCACACAGGAAATTGACATTTTTAGTGAAAAATTATTAGCTTTCAAAAAAATTTGAATTTTTTGTACATTTGTAGGTTGAGCTGGCGATTTCCACCGGAAACATCGATAAAGATTTGAAAAATGATTGAAAATTTTGGAACAATTAAAGGTTATGTTAACGTTTTTTACCAAAAGTTAGTTATTTTAAACCGAAGTCATTAAATTTCAAAAAAGATTTACAATTTAGAACAATTTTTTGTTGTGTTATGTTAGCTTTTTTCATCGAAAAGTGATACTTTTTAAATTAAAAGTCATAAGATTCTTCAGTTTATCATTATTCTTCAGATCATAATTCAGAATCAATGAATGCTTAATTTTTGGTTTTGTTGGCGTTTCATACCTGAAATTTGTACTTCTAATGAAAAATAATTCGATTTCAAAGATAACATTTTTTTAAACAGTTTTGGTTTATGCTCGCGTTTTTCTTCGGAAATTGGTATAGATTTCAAAGGAGATTAAACTTTTGGAACAGTTTTAGGTTATGTTGTCATTCTTCACCGGAAATCGATTGTTTTAAACAAACAAAAAATAGGTTTTAAAGAAGATTTAAGATTTTAAACAACTTTTTGTTATGTTATGTTGGAGTTTTCCGTCTAAAATTGCTATCGTCAATAAAAAATCAGTTTTCATCAATTATCAAAAATATTGTCAAATAACCTTATCTTTGGTAGTAAAAATTGTTATTTTATATATGTCAAAAGTTTGCAGTGTCCTCCATCAGAAACTTTTGAAGGAGATATTAAAAATCGTGTAATATATTGAGAATTACTAAGGTTACATCTAACAAGGAGACAGAACAAACGTTCTGCTCCATATTGAGAATTAACATCGAGAGAGAGAACGAAAGAAAATGATGCGACAGGGATAATTAAAAGGACAGGACCGTGACAATAATTTAAAACAAAGGTTCCATAGTTAAACAAATTTGCCAGTCAAGGTAACATTAAGTAATAAAACAGTTGAATTAGATAACGATTAAAAAATGATAAAAATATTAATAATCTAATAACGAGGGTATAAGTCGAACATTGGATATTAAAAACGTTTCTGCAACAAGTCTTCTAAACTTATTGGGCTCATGATGTAAAACTGAAACATGCTCCTAGTCAAATTGATGACTAGTTTCATTCTGATGTTTGGCGGTCACTTTATGGTTTTTTGGATTGTGTCCAAAATTATCATGATGTTCTTTAGTCCTAGTAGAGAGTAATCTACCAGTTTGGCCTACGTAACACTTATCAAAGTCTGCGCAAACAATTTTATATACTACGAGGGTCGTGTGATAAGTAAGGTAAATTTTCCGCTAGATGGCGCCAAAACAAACTGTGTAGTATATGGCCAAGGAACAGCAGTCTTCAAACTCACCTCTACCATGCTTCAACCAAAACCGACGCTTAGTTTGCGCTTGACATACGTTTGAAGTGAGTATGTCAATAGTCTTTGAAAATATAGAGAAAGAAAAGTTCCGGGCAGAGTTCCGGACGCCCAGTTGAGGTCACTAGATCGGATATGATGAAAAAAATTCATCATATGGTTATGAAAGATTGCCGAAGCAAGGTGCTTAAGGTTTCTAAGGCTGTAGGCATTTCCACTGAACGAGTCTATAACATCAAGCACGAAAAACTGGAGGTTAAGATGGTGTGTGCAATATACGTGCCGTGATTGCTGACTCCCGATCAAAAGCTCAACCGGAAAGACGTTTCAGCGCAGTGTTTGGCGAAGTTTAATCGGCATCCGCCGGACTTTTTGCGTCGATTCGTAACAATGGACAAAACATAAATCCACCACTATACACCCGAGATAAAGCAGCAGTCAAAGCAGTGGGTACTGCCTAGTGAAAGTGCGCCAAAGAAGGCGAAAATTGTTTTCTCAGCTGGAAAGGTGATGACCACAGTATTTTGGGACTCCCAAGGAAATATCCTCATTAATTACTTGGAGAAGGGTAAAACTATAACAGGAGCGTACTATGCATTATTATTGGACAGTTTAAAAGCCGAGCTACAAAAAAAAACCTTGACGATTGGCGCACAAAAAAGTGATGTTTCATCACGACAACGCACCGACTCACACTTCCACAATCGCAATGGCAAAAATGCAGAAACTGGGCTTCGAATTGATTCCTTATCCACACACAACATTTCTCATTAATGTGTAATTAAACAAATTTTTCTGGATAACTGTTGAGAAACAAAGTATTTTCAATAAAATCAATATGAGACTTATGAAAGGACTCGTGTGATAGTTACAACGCTGTGTCAACAAGATTTTCTATAATAGCTATTTTATGTTGAATTAGATTGTTAGAGAAAAATTAATGAATCTACCTAAATAAGTATCCTCCTTATACCAATCCTTAATAACAGTGCCATTATCAGTTTTTATAACCTTAACATTAAAAAAAGGAATAGAGTTATTAGTTTCAATCTCATGTGTAAATTTAAGCCTCGGATATTAAGAATTAAACTTTAGTAGAAGATAATCTAATTCATCTTTAGGTAAAATGATAAAAGTATCATTCTCGTATCTAAAATATGTGTGAATGGCAAAATCTAGATTTTTTCAAACCATTGTCTCTAAATCCTGCATAACAAGATCTGCTAAAGCAGGTAATATGAGAGACCCCATGGGTGTCCCGTAAATCTATCCAAAAAATATTGTTAAATCCAAAAACTATTTGTTTCACTAAAGACTTAATTACTTTTTCAAATTCAATGTACGATGATCCAGTGGAATTTTGAATGTTTATCTATCTACTAAAAATACTGTTCATCACCAAATCTATTTGGAATATCAGTGAAAAAAGGTTCAAACTGAGAGATCTTCAAACTAATGCCGATTTAACTAACTAATGTCTTATCGATCTTTTTATATGAACATGAAACTGCTACCCTGCAAAAAGTAGTCCTTATCAAGCAAAAGAAGTGATTATGCGTGTTGAAACAAAACTGCATAAATCTATTTTAATTTCTTTAATTTCTACAGGATGGGAGAAAAATCAACACCTTGATAGATTTTTAATTCATTTCAAAAAGGCAACTTTACCCCAGACTTTGAAATCTCCGTAAAAACTTAGATTCCATAACATAATAATTAAAATAATTAATGATTCAAAATATATTTGTAAATAAATGTATATGTGATTACTTCTCGGATTACTATTAGTGTGTTACCCTTACAAAATGTGTGCCTCAATAATTTTTTCCATTAATTTTTTTAATTATTATTTACAACTCTGCCCCAGCCACCTTTTTGTTTTTCCGCATTCCAATTTTCTATAACCTCATTTTTGTCAACATTTGGGAATGGTTATATTTTTCGATAGGCATTTTTTGAAAACTGGTGTTATCATGTTCAACTCAAAATTCCGAAATTATTATTTAATTATTTGCAACTGTACCAGAAATAGTTGCACGATGTGCTCGGAAGTAACAAAAGGACTGAAAAACTTGCTGCTGGAGTGATGTTTGTGGTATCTTAGTTAAAATAAAAAATTGAAAACAATAACGTAATTTAGTTCCAATTTTATGTTATCTAATAATTAGAATCTCCATTACTTTATATTTACGTGTAGTTTTGAACAGAGCTTTGGTGGTTCAGGTGGTAGTCCTCCGAACCTCCAAGCAGGATGATCGGGCTGCTGTCCAACGAAAAAATCTAGTAAAGTGACATTTGCCAACAGCGGGGTTCGATACCTTAACCGGTACTAATGGAAATTTTCTATGTACTTCTACTGAGGCTCTGATGGTTCGGAACCCACCTTAGAATGTAGGTCCCCTCATATGGGGCTAGTGACCTTTTACGAAAGAGGCTCCATGTCGAGGGGCTAATCACTTGGAGATGACTGGGCGATTATGAGAGACTAGGAAGTTGAAATTTGTTTGAGATCGTTCTGGGCGATTCTCAAAATCCGTAAAAGGGAGGGAGTATAAACGAATACATACGTCTAGGTGTAGTTTTGAATTGTCTCCTTCATTTTATCTTCCTAATTAACAGTAGAAGAGTCGTAAAACTATTTTCAATGAATTTTCATTTCTGAGTATTTGTAGTTAATACTTAAACCATCTAAATCTATACATTGTTTCTCAAATTCAGATTTCGTTCCTGGAATTGTTTTTTTTCTGTTCAAAAAAGCAATTCCCAAAGATACTTACGTTACATTGTCAGCAAATTGTTACGAGTATGTTTGGGGATAATAATGAACAAATTAATAGAGAAAAGAATTGATCCTTATTAATAATTATTTTTCGCTTTAACTAGTACCAGTGTTCTAAAATTTGTTTGATGAAAATAGACTTTTCCTTACTCTACAGAGAAAATACAATGCAGTAATAATATGATAACTGAAATTGATGATTAGGAGAATAATATTCGGATATCGGAGGCGGAATAATTGCATGATTTCTCGCTTTTAGGTGTTGATAGTAGCAACAGCTATAACATTACTGGCAGTGGAATCAGCAGCCAGACCAGAACCACCAGTTAGTCAATACTTGCCCCCAAATCAACTTTACGGCCCACCACAGAGACCTAGTATTCCGACAGGTCTAGGTGGTCCGATTGCTTCGCCTGCTAATTTCGGAATCAATCAGTACCTACCTCCTAACCAACAATTCGGACCACCCGGTGCTGGTGGCAGTGGAAGTGGAAATGGTGGATATGGAGATGGTCCAAACGTAAGTTTAATATGTTTTCCTCTAAAACAACAAAATTATTGGAATACATATCGAGAACCTGATGATTGATCACACTAGTTTACACGAAAAATATACCAGAAGAAAAAAGGTTTTTTTAGACTAACTGAGGGTCGCTGAAAAATAAAATGACATTCATTTATTTTTCCAAAGAAACGTTTGCGAAATATTTGCAAAAAATGTGTTTTTTTTTCAGTTGCTGGCATGAATCTTGATAACGGTTGAGCCAATTAACATAAGCTGTGTTTCGTTCGAAAGGTATGATCTTCCACTTTCCGACTATATACTGTTTGGATCAATCGGATTGAAATTTTTTGGGTTACTGGCGATGAAAGTGAAAACAAAGTGGATTTTCCGACCTTATTTGAATATTACTCACTTTCAGTTGTTTCATTTTTTAGAATTTCATCGCCTATAACCCAATAAATTTCAATCCGATTAAAACTGGCAGTATATCGCCGGAAAGGAGGAGAGCATGCCTTTCAAATGATATACAGTTCATGTTAGTTGGATCAACCGTTCTCGATATTTCTGCCAGTAAATGAAAAAGAGCCACAAAACACGCTTTTTGCAAATGTCTCTCAAACGCTTCTTTAGAAATATGAATGAGTGTCATTTTCTTTTTCAGCGACCCAAAATCAGTCTAGAAAACAGTTTCTCTTTTAGGTACACGCGATGAACCAAAAATTTGTAAACCAGTGTTATCGAATCTTTAATCAATCCTGAGCAATCTTTACGTGAACTTGTTATTCATACTTAAATTCAAACATAAAAATGATTAAATTTCAAAACCACTCTACTAAGCAATTGATTACTTAAAATTTTAACTTAAACATTTATATAAAATTTTCTTGAAATCAAAACTCATTGACTTCACAGTCAATGCCAGTTGATCAATCCGATTCTCAAGATCAACAGCATCAAAATCATAAAGTTTTGATGAATACTTGAACTACGTAAATCTAAAGTAGCACTTTTTGAAGATAAAAAAATTATTTCTAGAGCCATAGATATCTATAGCCCAATATAGAAAGATTGGAATTCTTCTCCCACCCTGAAATTCAAAATTTTCTAAAACATTCCTTGTTAGTCGTAGGAAGTTACTAATCTTCCAGAAGTGAGAGTCGGAAATAGTAACTATATAGAAACACTTTAAGAATAAAAAAAATGTCAAAGTTAAATATTCGTTTTTTATTGTTGTTTAAAATAAATATTTTTTACTGAAAATTTAACCATTCTAGTTTAAGATTCATCATTTTAGTTGAAAATTCATCTCTTTGATTGAAAAGACTACTATTATACTTTTGGTGGAGAATTCATCTTTTTCGGTTGTAGATTTTATTATTTAGTACGAAATTTAAGTATTTTGTTGACGATTCAACAATTAGGTTAGAAGGTCATTCTTTTTGCTTAAAAATTCAAATGTTTTCCTAGAAACTCGTCTTTTTGAGTTGAAAAATCGACTATTTGGCTGAAAATTACCTCTTTTTGATGAAAATCCATATATTCGGGTTAAAAATTTGACTATTCTGCAGAAAATTCGCGTTTTTTGTCTTGAAAATTCAACAATTTGGTTGCGTTTTTTTCACTCTTGCCTGTCAAATCCTCCTTGATTGAAAAGTTAACCCTTTCCTTAGAAATTCGTCTTTTTAGTATAATAATTCATCTTTTTGGTAGAAATTTTCACTTTTTTGGTTAAAAATGCAACTGTTTGGTTAAAAATGAGTCTGTTTTGGTTAAAAATTCAACTGGTTAAATGTTGAACTACTTTAATGAAAATTAATTTTTTTAGTCGAAAATTTAACTATTTGGTTAAAGAGTCATCTCCGTGGTTGAGTCTTCAACTAATTTGTTGAATATCCTCTTTTTTTTGCGCAAAAATTAATCTTTTTTTACGAAAACTTAAGTATTGCAATTTTGGTTGAAAACATATCTTTCTTAGTCTTTTTGGGTTAAAAATTCAACTATTTTGATGAAAATTAACTTTTTAGGCAAAAATTTATATTTGCGGATTTAAAATTCAATTGTTTCTTGGAAAATTCATCTTTTGGTTTGGAATTTCATATGTTTTCGTAGAAATTTCATCTTTCTTGGTTAAAAATGCAACTATTTAGTTAAAAATGAATCTGGATTCCACTATTTGGTGGAAAGTTCGTCTTTTTCAGTATTTGAGTGAAAATTTAATTATTTTGTAGAAAATTCCTTTTTTTGTTGAAGATTCATTTATTTGATTGAAAGTTTGACTGTTTTGTTGGAAATCGTTTTTTTTTTTATTGATTTCAAGTGTTTTTAATTTTGAATGAAAATCTATTTTGGTTGGAATATCAACTGTGTATTATATTTTTTGTTCAGAATCTATCTTTTTGTGTTGAGAGTTCATTTTTCTTAGTTGAAAATTCATGTATTTTGTTACAAACGCGTCTTTTCTGTTAGAAAATTAACCTTCTTGGTTGAAAATTAATTTGCTGTGGTTGAAAATTTAACTATTTTTTTAAAGTTCGTCTTTTGGTTGAAAATTAAACTGTTTTGTTAAAAATTCGTCTTTTTGAGTTGAAATTTCGACAATTTGGTTGAAAATTAACTTTTTTTGATGGAAATCCATATATTCGGGTTGAAAATTTAACTGTTCTGTGGAAAATTCACGTTTTTGGCTTGAAAATTCAAAAACTTGGTTGCGTTTTTTTCACTCTTGACTGAAAAATCCTTCTTGGTTGAAAATTCAACCCTTCCTTCGGTAATTCGTCTTTCTACTTTAAAAATTCATTTTTTTTTTAGAATAAATTTTAACTTTTCTGGTTAAAAATGCAACTGTTTGGTTGAAAATGAATCTGATTTGGCTTAGGATTCCACTACTCGGTTGAAAATTCGTATTTTTTGGTTGAAAATTTAATTATTTGGTTGAAAACTAACATTTGTGTCGAAAATTTATGTGTTTGGATTGAAAGTTAAACTCCTTTTTAAAAAAAACATCATTTTTTAAATTGAAAATTTGATAATTTTGTTGAAAATTCGCTTTTTTGTGGAAAATTAATTTTTTGTCTAAAATTTGAATATTCCATTTTCGGTTTGAAATTGATCTTTTTAAGTTGAAAATTCATTTTTTGGTTGATAATTCATCTCTTTGATTGGAAATTAAACTGTTTTGTTAAAGAATTTGTCTTTTTGGTTTGACAATTTATCTTTTTTGGTTAAAAATGCAACTTTGTAGTTGGAAATTAATCTGTTTTGGTTCAGGATTCCACTACTCGGTTGAAAATTCGTATTTTTTGGTAGAAACTTTAATTATTTGGTTGAAAACTAACATTTGTGTCGAAATTTTATGTGTTTGGATTGAAAGTTAAACTCCTTTTTAAAAAAACATAATTTTTTTTAATTGAAAATTTGATAATTTTGTTGAAAATTCGCTTTTTTGTGGAAAATCAATTTTTTATCTAAAAGCTAACTATTCCATTTCCGGTTTGAAATTGATCTTTTTTAGTTGAAAATTCATGTATTTTGTTGAAAAGTCTACTATTATATTTTTAGTTGAGAATTAATCTTTTTTGGTTAAAGGTGTTATTATTTGGGTGAAAATTTAATTATTTTGTTGAAAATTCATTTTTTGGTTGAAAACACATCTCTTTGATTGGAAATTAAACTGTTTTGTTAAAAAATTCTTCTTTTTGATTTGCCAATTTATCTTTTTTGGTTAAAAATGCAACTTTTTAGTTGGAAATTAATCTGTTTTGGTTCAGGATTCAATTATTTAGTGGAAAACTCGTCCTTTTGGGTTAAAATTTCAGCAATTGGGTTGAAAATTATCTTTTTTATTCAAAATTTATATATGCGGATTAAAAATTCCATTGTTTTGTAGAAAATTCGTCTTTTTGGTTTGAAAATTAATACCTGTATCCTTCGGTAGAAATTCCTTTTTTTTTTGGTTAAAAATGCAATTCAATAAAAAGTGTAACAATTACCACTCTACATATATGTATGAAGTTGTGTAAAAATTAACTTTGGATTCGCAAAAGTGGATTATTTTGATCTGAAGTTGATAATCAGAATGATATACAACAGTTTGATATACCGGGTTTCACTGTGTTATAAACATACATAATTACCTGCATATTGTGCAAAACAAGAAAGTGATAACTACATTTGAGGAGTAAACGGCTATAAATGCATAGGTCTATTTTTTGTTTTTCGAAAAATCTATACAAATTTCCTATCTCAGAATCAACTTCATGAAATTTTTAAAACCTTAATCTGCCCGAAAACAATTTTAATTGTTCTCGAGCACATTCACGTTTTTAAAATTTCTTGAACTTGTTTCTGAGATGCAAAATTTGCTTAAATTTCTCAAAAAATGGACTTATACACTTATGGCCGCTTACTCATTTGAGGTTCAGTCCTCCAATTCACAACTGTTTCCAATATATTTCAATGGAAAGCAATTGCGAATCGGGTTACAAATCCCGAATGTAGTTACCGCTTTCTTGTCTTGCACGGCGTGTAATAGATCTGAAAGATGATGAAAAAGATGAAAGGAATAGAAATAATAACGTGATAACATATATTATAGCAGTAATGATTATTATTATGGTTACGAGAAATAATAACTTATAATAAGGGGCATAATGAGAAGTCACAACTTTGTTGCTATCATATTTTAACCATCTTCATCTTGTCATTACAGAAATCAGAATCTTTTATATTATAAGTACACGTACATGTATATAACAGGTATTTTTGTACACCAAGAAAGAATATTTATACAAATGAAATTCCACTAAATAATGGAAATTGGCCTAATTTCTTCGAAGTAATCCGACCTTCAACTAGTAATTAGTTATTTTTGACTGGTAATAATAAGACATACTTAACAGAAAAGTATTATATGTACAATTATTCAATTTTGACTAACATCGCCCTGTTTCAATAATTCAATTAATAACTCAATCAAATTTCATAAAGTCAAATTTCGGGACACATATTTTATATCCAGAGAAATATTAATTTGCGGAGTTTTTATGACTAGTACTTGAGAAATCAATACATTTTTTAACGTAAGGTATTTATGATATAATTGAGAGCACAAAATAATAATAGTATATACTAGGTGTTTGTAATAATTAGTCATAATTGTTAATGATAAATGATTTAAATTTCTTATTACTTGATGATGTAACATCAATAAGTCTAGTTTGCATGATAAATTCAGGAAACACTCTCTTATGGTAATAATGAATGATAACTGTTAATAATAAATTATTATGAATAGCTAATAATTCTGTTTGGTAATGGTTATAATCTGATTGACTAATATTCCATTCAATTCAAACAATTCATGTAAACAAATACAGTTTGACAATGGCTAAATGAGAAGGCTCAACTTTTTTTGCAGAGTAAAGTGAAAATTTATTTTCAATGACTCCTTGTCATCATATTTTGTTAATTGGCAAACATTTCTATGTATTCAAACAATTCTTATGAACAAATGCCCATATTTAACGTTCTTCCATGAATAAACTCAATTTTTTACGGAATCTACTAGAAATGTCTTGTCAGTGACTTCTTGCTGTCATATTTTTCGAATTAACAATAAGTGGTGAATATTAAAACAATTTTTACAAACAAATACACCTTTCGATCTTTTCCCCATGAATGGTCTCATTTCTGTTCTTAAAAAATCAACTTCTGTTTTGTTGTTACAAGTGCCATTCAGAGTACTGATTTGTATTTTGAATATTATTCACAATCGCATCTATCTTATGTCTCGGATCTATCTCATCCTAGGAGTGAATAATTCAAAACATTTTACGTAAAGTTAAATTATTAATTTTTTAACGCATTTTTTCATCGAAAGAGTGCGAGGAATAGGAACAGGATTGAGAACAAAAATTCATATAACAAATCGAATATTCGTAAAGAGAAAATGATCAAGCAACGCAATAATCATTTACATTATTTACAAGTAATTAAGCAATACGTACTAAGAACTAAAAATCATATGATTAACAAGACATTTTTAGTCGATTTCGTGAAAAAAATTGAGCCTATTTATGGAAAAAGGGAGAAATAGGTATTTGCTTATAAGAATTGTTCAAATAATTAACTTTTGCTGTCAACTGGAAAAATGTGACAGCAAGATGTCTTTGGTGAGATATTTTTAGTTGATTCCTCGAAAAAAATAAGATCATTCATGGAAAAAGATCGGAATGTGCATTTTTTAATAGGAATTGTTTAAGCAATTCATGGATATTGTTAATTTGAAAAATATGACGGCGAGAAGTCAATGGCAAGACATTTTTAGCCCATTTCGTGAAAAAATTGAGTCTATTCATGGGAGAACGTTAAAAATGAACATTTGTTCATAAGAATTGTTTAAATAAATGAAACATTTTGTCAAATTACAAAATATGAGGACAAGCAGTCATTGAAAATATATTTTCAGTTCATTCTGCGAAAAAAACTGTGACTACTCATTCAAATATTGTCAAACTGTGTATTTGTTTACAAAAATTGTTTAGCGAATTGCAAGAGAGCAATTATTTTATCTAATTACAATCGTACATTAATTTATATGATATTTAATGCAAAAACTATGAAGTTAAGCAACTATTCATTGCAAATTTGATTAATTTTCATTTTATCCTATATTAAAAAAAATTGTGCTCATATAAAGAAGACATTCCGTCAGTTTTATGTAGGCCAAATCATTTTTGTGGACACGAAATTTTTTTTTCGAGAAACTGAATTATTTAGTTTTTTTTGCGAACAATGCAAGACATCATAAAAGAGTGAGACGTACTTTCTGTAGAAGTTTTTAAGATAAGCAAACTTTTTGCTTATCATTTTGTCGAATCTATTGTTCTTTGTGAGAAAAATTCGAAAATTAAATTTTTTGAAAAAAGATTCTGTTGAACAGAAAAATAATTTGGCCCACATGAAACTATAAAGATTTCTTCGTCATTCGAGCACCAATTCAACCGCATAATTTGAGCAAAAAAGGTGGTGTATTTTAGAAAATCGACTTTCAATATTTACCGAAAAACCACCGCCATTGCGGTTATTTTCAGCATTTTTTAAGTTTTCTGGCGGGTTTCGAAAGAAGACAATTAACCTTACGAGAGTCAAGAAAGAAAACTCAAATATCCTAATTCGGTCAAAATTTATAATGGTTTAAACAAGAAATTGGTATTTTTTTAAATAACCCTTAAATTTGAAATACTCATAAATTTGAGAAGATGATTTTTTTCACAAATGTAAAATACGTGTCGCATTATCTCCTTTAGAAAAATAACGTATTTAAGAGGCGAATGATTCTCTGACTTGAGTTTGCTCTGTCTGCATGATTTGGAAGAGTTTCGTTCAATAAAGTGAACAAAAAAACGGTTCTTTGACGTTAACTTGTAGATTTAATATTTTTAATTTATGGAGTTCTAAACATGTTGTCTTGTAATTATACAAAAATTATAATATTTTTAGAAATTCAATATTGCAGGAATTTCACCTATATAAACTATATTACAATTTTCTTACGTCTCTGATTATAAATATAATTAACGAACTTACGATATTTTTCAGACTCCAGCCAAATACAATTTTGAGTACATGGTATATGACCAACCATCGGGTAATGACTTTGGACAAAAAGAAAGCCGTGACGGTGACATGACCCGAGGAATGTACTACGTCTTGTTACCAGATGGCCGTCGTCAAAGAGTAGAATATGAAGCCGACGGAAATGGTTACAGACCTCAAATTACTTATGTCCAAGAAGGTCCTGGAATAGGAGGTGGTTATCCTGGAGGCAGTGGAGGTGGATATCCCGGTGGCTCAGGCGGTGGCTATCCCGGTGGCTCAGGCGGTGGCTATCCTAGTGGCTCAGGCGGCGGTTATCCTGGCTCAGGCGGTTATCAGTATTAAATTCGAATAATTAGCCTCTCTACCAGGTACAACAAGAAAACCAATCAGAATACAGTAAACTACATTTACGTATCCGCAACCCTTTGAAAGCAACACAGAACGCATACGATAAAAGTGTTCAAATTTTCACTCTAATAATTAAAACCTGAAGAATTAATATATTTAATATTATACGGAAAGAAAAATTTTCAAGTACATATGTAAATATATAGAGTAATACATTATGCTGATAAATGTGATCTATATCAGCTCATCCTCTTTAATCAGCAGAATGTAAATTTCAGCACAAGGTCTTTCTGAAAGAAACTCTTACCATCTATAATAATTTTATTTGTGACGCAAAAGTTCTTTTCCTGTTTACGCTCCACGGAAATTTTCCTTCCCGAGTGATTATTAGATTCTAGTCCTCTTGCAGCCAGAGGGTTGGCTGGTCTGTAAAGTCTTACTCTTCTGGTTAAAATCGAATTGGAGCAACCCCACCTGTAGGAAATAAGTAGAGCATTGTACAATGAACAGTCCGGTAGCAGCTTCAAACCACTTTTTCCTCTCTCTAATTATTTTATAAACCAAGTATGCTCAAGAATTCTGTGCTTCTTTACAATTCCTTGAAATAAACCGATTTATAATTAGCTAAAATGCTAATATATTCGTCCTTTAAATGATAATAATATTGGTTATCTGAACTGTAGTGTCCTGAATAATTTCTCTGAAATAAGTTATTTCCGAAAGAATGATTTCAATTTATGAAAAGATTGAAATTAAAGTACTTACATAGATCGAAATGCACGCAAAATGGTGCTATTTATACGATACCGCAATGTCTTCTTTGTAACATAGTTCATTATTTTCATGTATGATCGAAGCGAGCATTATATGCATATATTCTTACATATATACTATATTCGGCTGTAGTTATGCCACATCGACTACCCATGTAAGCTAGGTATTACTAGATCTTACTATGTTTATATAATATAATGATTTACAACAAAGCACAGCTGTATCAAAATTACTGCCAGATGTAAGCCTTACTATCCTGGACGCTTAATTTAATTCCACCGTACGTTCCACCATTCGCTTGTATGAGAATAATTATTTTGTTTGAACCTGGAGCCAACGCTTTCAGTTCTAAACGTAAGACTTGATTATAAAGAGAACGCTCGTGACTTTGTGCAACTCGCTGAAAATCGAGAATTTAGAATTATACAACGAAAGCGGAAAATTTGAGTTTGAATCCGAAAATAATTGCATTATTAAACGTATTGAATAATCACTTTTTCTGGTAAAATAACAGAAGATGATCCTCTTATCATAGCAGAGCATATTAGCTTAATTAGAATAAAAAAATTGTAACTGTGAAGTAACTTCCAAATTTCCAGTAATTGGTAACTTTGATTTTGGTACTTTTAAAATTACTCTCAAATACAAGTTTAGAGGCTGTCAATGACAACATCTGGAAAAGTTACATACACAGAGAAAAAAAATTTATGCATTCAACAAAATCGTTTCGTTGACTGCATTTGATTGATTAAAAAAAAAAGTTTGGTTAAGTTATTATATATATATATATATATATATATATAAGTTTGCTTCAATCCAGCAAAGTTTTTAGTTGATTCGTTTTATTAATTTTACAAAGTATTTTTTTGACTTCGGTAAATATTTTTTCCAATTTAATTAAATGTTCTCATTGGATCCACTAAATTATGTGTATTTTATTATGCCGAACAAAATTTTAGATGAAATCATCCAAATATTTTGTTTTCCATGTAATAACTATATGCTATAGTTGATCCAATACAAATTTTTTTGATTCAACAAAATATTTTTCCGAGCGTACTTCTTATTTCCAGAATTTTGTCTTGAAAACCATGAAAATAAGAAGAATTCAGGAAATTGTGCCTCTGTTAAGAAAAATCTTGAAAAAGTGAAGAAATGTGTGATAAGCATTATTATTTTCCCTATGTTAACATCTATTATTATTTTAGTAATTTTCAAATTCAAATCTTTTGATTTTTGCTTTGTCTCTGTTTTGACTTTTTAATTTTTATTGTTAGTGCAACTTTACGAAATAAACTGCCTTATAAAAATGCCGTTTCCACTTATTGTACTACTGTGTCTGGTCATGACTTTCCATTTCTACTGCTCAAGTGAAATGTCATACTAGAATATTTTCTGGACGCAACAAACTGAAAAACATATTTTTCATTAATATTCAATTTCAATCTCAATTAAATTTAGAAAAATTAAAATTAGTTAAACTTAAGCTGCGTTAAACACAAACGCCCTTCCAATAGAGTAAATGTAGCACAAATATTTCCGGTGAGCCTAAACATTTTGTCTTAATAAAAATGGTAACTAATTTCAAAATTGAAATCCTTTCAAAAGGTATGAGGGTTTAAATTTAAAAGGCTTCATAATCACGAAAGGGCTGGCGATCAAGAGGGGGTAACCCACATTTGAAAAAGTTTTCAGGAGAGCAAAAAAAATTATGCGATGTGCGTATATGGAATAACTCCGAACAGACTTTGACAATTTTTGTACTAAAACTAAAGAGAGTTTCTCATTTTTTCAAACGATTCAGTGTGAGGAATTTGTAGAAGATTCAAAAAATGTAGAAGAATCAATTTCGAGAATTTTTAGGGTTACTCTCATTTGACCGTTAGCCCTTCAACTAAGCACGATACTTAGCTTTGCGTTTTTGGAACTACGAAATGAATGAAAGTTAGTGAAATTAAATTTTTGCGTTAAACTTTTTTCTTTATGTCGGAAATCTCATATAATTTATATGTTAGGTAGTTTAGTAGAAAGTTCAATTTCCCTAAAAATCATTTTCCCGAAAAAACATTAGATCCCTGGTAACAATCTAGTGGATCTTCAGTAACAATGTAAAAGATGCAAACAAAATACTAGATTGTTGGTAATAATCTAGTAGTTTTTTTTTGGGCAAATGGTTTTCAGGGAAATTGAACTTTCTGCTAAGCGAATACTTACCAATTCATAGAATAATTAATTAATCATGAAATAAAAATTAAGAATTTTGGTAATCACACAAGAATTCCTCCCCTCGGACTAGAACCTTGACGAAGTCCCCCTCACAACACTTTGTGATGAGAGAGAGACGGGTGGGGAGGCTTAGCTGGCGGCCCTTGGGTCATGGAGGCAGCGGTGTCTGAAGTATCGGCGAAAAAATGGAGGGGAGCCCTATAAACGGGTATTCCCCAGCTGAATGAGGGGTGCGCTATAAACGCGTTATCCCCATGAACGGAGAAGGACGGCTGCCTCAGGTAGCGGGTCGTGGCTGTATCAGAGTATGTGTGATGGGGACCCCTATAAACGGGTGCTGCCCCTGCTGTATGAGGGGTGCGTTATAAACACGTTATCCCCAAGAATAAAAGATGATGGATGAATGTCCACGCCTGTGAGATGTGAATGATTGGCGTATGAATGTGAGAGAAGACCCTATAAACGGGCGCTCTCGTGAATGGATGGTTTTCCCCTCAAAAGGAAAA
>JAUMHM010000050.1:9652041-9662682 GCA_032362435.1 Melikaiella ostensackeni | reverse complement strand
GAAAAGACTTAGATTCAAGCTAATTCATGGACCCTGTGATGCATAACCTCACTCCTGGACATGCAGCCATGGTGAAAGGAGTACTCCCCATGATAATTAATAATTAACACTAATAATGCACTGCATATCCAGGAGTACACGGTTTTATTCAAATATAATGACTTTTTCACTTTTAACCTAACTCATAGCAACGAAAAAAAAATGCTTATCATCTCACAACCTAAATTGTCAATTTGAACCTTTGTTATTCTCAACTGTAAGTACCACAATATTATTCAATACTTATTCGGTTATCTTATTTAAAAATTTATTATTATCAAAAAATGTCTGTTTAAACAGGATCCGTAGTTTTGTTTCAATAAATATATATGTATATCCTCGACAAACCTACAATTTAATCACTCTAGTCAACAACCAAACATCTAATTAATAAATATTATTCTTCTTTTTGCAGTCTGCAAAAGATTGCTGTGCAAAAGGTGTGAAGTCATTGAAAAGTCAAGTGAATAAGCTTGTGAGTGATGCTCATACATGCTTTGGTAATTTATAATCTATAACTGTCGCTACTGGCTGCGCTCGGGAAAGGTTTTCTGCAGTTTTCTTCTCCCTTGGCTAAATGTTCAAGCAAATGCGAGCGTTTCTAATCAAATCCGGCTGCAGGCAGTAATTTATAATTTGAGTTTCGTCGATCTTCCGACGTTTTTTGGTGTACTACTTGTTTAAATGCATAAATAGTTTATTATACGAGCTATATTGTAGGCACGACTTTCTTGTATGTAAATGTCGAAAACGTATTTGAATGTGTAACTTATAATTACAAGAATAATAATATAACTCTGACTATATTGACATTAATAAAGACTTTGAAATTACTTGTTTATGATATAACTTCTGTTTCCTTTTGCTTTTAATCTAAAAATTGCAATGTCATTGAGAGGTAAGGGAGGGAAGTAGAGGAGGAGGTGAGAAATGTGAGGCGGAAATGGGAAGAACGGGATAAATTATGGAAAGGAGAAAAAGAGAAGGTTTGGAGTAAATTGGGAAACAGAGAGAACAGGCAAAGAGGGAATAAGGGGAAAAGGGAAATGAAAGCGTTAGAAGAGAGAGTGAGCAAAGTAGAAATAAGAGAAACATAGAAAATAGAAACATCGAGAACATGCAGAAAGGGAATAAGGAGAAAAGGAAAATGAAAGCGTTAAAAGAGAGAGTGAGCTATCTAGAAATAAGGAATGAACATGAGGTGCAAAGAAAAGGGGTATTGGAGAAACGAAAGAGTGTGGGGCGAGTATGCATGAGGAAACTGAAAGGTTGCGTTTGTGACTGAAGGAGGCTGAAATAATGATGGAAGGGGAAGAAAGGGTGAAGAGGAGAAAGAATATGATAATTAAGGGCATGAAAGTGTACAATGAAAAGGGAGAGGAAAAGGTTAAGAAGCTGATGAGAGACATTGGTGTACAAGTCACAGTAGAAGAGATGAAGAGACTAGGAAAGAAGAAGTACGGAAAAAATTTATGTTTTTAGTGAAAGTAGGGAGTGAGGGGAGAAGTATGAAGTTATGGAAAAGCAGAAACTGCTGGAAGGAAGAAATGAAAGGATTGAAGAAAACGTGAGATAGCTAGAGAGAGAAAAAAGGAGGCTAATCAAGCGAAAGGCATGGGCTGAGAGGAATGAAAGTAGTAAGGTAAACATTGGGAGAAACAAGATATGGATCAATGGAGAAGTCTGGATTTGGGACGATGAATTAGAAGGCCTGTGGGAGGGCAGGAAACGGAAAGTGTATGAAAAGGAAAAAGGGGAGGGTTATGAGAGTGCAGTTGTTACGGTGGGGTTTATGAACCACAAGAAGAATGCAGGGAAGAAAGGAGAGAAATGCAAAAAGAAAGACATGGAAGTAGCATCTTGGAATGTGTTAGGATTAAAAAACAAGGACAAAGGTTTCTTGATGGATTTGCAAAGTTGGGATGTGATGATGATGAGCGAAACGTGAATGGATGTAAATGAGTGGAAAGGCATGAGAAGAAGATTACCGAAAGGATATGTAAGAAAGATTCAAGCAACGAAGAAGGATCTCGTGAAATGGAGAGGCATGGGTGGCATGGTGTCAGGGGTGAAAAACAAAATGGTGTCAGAGGAAGGAAAGGAGAAGCAAACGGAAGAGAAGGACGGAACAATGGTGAGAAGAATAAAAGTAGGGAAAATGGGTGTGGCTGTTGTATGCGTGTATGAGAGAAGAGGAGAGGGAGGATAGAGAATAGTAAGTAAATGGATAGAGGAAAAAGAGGGGGTTTTGGCGCTGATAGGGAGGGGGCTAAATGAATGGATTGGAGAACAAGGGGGAAAGGTGTGGGACGAAGAAAACGAGGTTTTCGTAAGAAACTCGGAGCATAGATTTCACTGGTAGAGGGGACACCGTAATAGATAACACTCTGACAGAAAAAAGAATGAGGAAGCTTATGGTTAGAATGAAAGTGGGCTATAAAAACAATATAATAAAGAGGTCAGAGATTCACTTCTGGTTTACAAGGTCCTTCATGTTGTATTAAAATTATACACAGTAATAATTTATACAAAAATACGAAATCGGTTTCTATCACAAAGTAGGTTTATAGCTTATATAAAATATGAACACTTTGATGAATTCTAAAGTGGATTGAATCAACGTTTCTCGCAGTGACATAGAATTGATTCAATTTCATAAAAACATGTATGCGGTTTATACATGTACAAAAGATGCATCTTCTACAAATTATTGCAAGAAGAAGCTTGATATTTCACAATCAAGATGGCTATTTTAAACTATGATATTGAAATGTATCTGATACCAGTGGCGTAATTTGAATTCAACTTTATATAAATTATAAAATTGTAGAACCTTAAGAAGATTTTATATCTATAAGATCGTTAGGATTGAATTACTTTTAGCCGTCAGATACACCTTTCAAGTACATTTCACTGCCGTCTTGGAGATCGTATCTTTTTTACCAGACTAGTATGGCCCTCTAGAATGATATCCCTGGTTGTCATTGCGACCGTAACCATTGGATCCTGACCTCGCAAGACCTGTCTCCTCGTACGAGATTCTCGGCCGGAAGCCGTTCTGATCCGCTTGATAGTGGATAATTTGCTTTCGACCGTCGGGTAAAAGTACCGTATATACACCCTCGGTAGTGTCACCACTGCGCCTTTCTTTGTGACTGAAGTCGTTTCCGTACTCGTCGTTAACACTGTACTCGAAATCGTATTTCGCTGGCGTCTGAAGAAAAGAAAAATCAGGTTTTATTACGTCCTTCGACTCTAGAATGCTTTCAGGACCAGAAATCCTTCAACAAATCCCAGCTTAGAGCAGAAAAATGCATGACTTCAAGCTAGAAATGTTGGTTATTCATGCAATCATTTAAAAATTTAAACCACTCAACGAATGCCTAATCTTTATCTTCCTATCTATTGCTATTTGTTACCATAAATTATTATGGTCTTTCTGTCTGTTATTATTAAGAACATCTTCTTGAGAATAATTAGTATAAACAAATAAAGAAGAAGAACTAAGTTTGTTAAGATGTCAATCAACTTATAAATGTATCTTATGTTGTTTATTGGTTTCTAGAGAATTTTTTATTTTTAAGTTGATTAACCATAAATCATGGATAAAGTCACATATTTTCAACAAGGTTTAAAAAATGAAAAACCAAAACGCTCTTTACAACCACATATGAGTTATTGTCCACTGCTGACCATTAATCACAAATCTCGGCGCGTTGTGTAAGTCGCTACCGACTTTCCGGCTGACCAAACATGCTCCTAACTACTGTGATCTTAATGCGTAATTCATACTGCTTCTTTTTGAAAACGTCTGATTATCCTCTTAAAAAACTGAGGAGATTGTTAATTATTTTAAATCAGACTATCGAATATACTGGTTTGATTTCATTTCAACAGAAGTATCTAATTGAATTAATTGAATGGAAAGGCAGATATTATGCATATTTTAAACAATTACTCTGTCGATATGTACCTCAATTTTCCTGATATATGTTTTGCATTAAAATTAATTAATCTACGAAACTGGAGACCAAATTAAAAATAAATTGCCAATGTTATATTTTTTAGAGGAGCGAAATGAAGCTCTTTCAATCAAAATTATTCAATCATCTCAGTAATTACAAATATAATTTATATAGAATTATGGAGATATTGTTCAGAAATAGTTGTGTTTTTTCTTTGACGTTTTTGGTATTCAAATTACAAAGTTAGATGTTATGAATATTTTTAACAATTTCTCTGTAGATATTTACCTCATTCTTCTGATATATGTTTTGCAATAAAATTAATTAATCTACGAAACTGAAGACCAAATTAAAAATAAATTGCCAATGTTATATTTTTTAGATGAACGAAATAAATCTCTTTCAATCAAAATTATTCAATCATCTCAGTAATTAGGAATATAATTTATATAGAATTATGGAGATATTGTCCAGAAATAGTTGTGCTTTTTCTTTGACGTTTTTGGTATTCAAATTACAAAGTCAGATGTTATGAATATTTTAAACAATTTCTCTGTAGATATTTACCTCATTTTTTCTTATATATGTTTAGCAATAAAATTAATTAATCTACGAAACTGAAGTCCAAATTAATAATAAATTGCCAATGTTATATTTTTTAAATGAACGAAAGAAAGCTCTTTCAATCAGAATCATTTAATCATCTTAGTACTTAGAATTATAATTTATACAGAATAATGGAAATACTATCCATAAATAATTGTGCTATTCCTCTGAGTTTCAAGTATTTAAGTGACAAAGTGGATATCTACTTCCAGGAAATGAAAAATTATTGAAATTTTATCAATCAAATTTATATTAATTTTTTAGAGAATTATGCTATATTATGAAAAATTTAAGATAAATGCGTGGGCGTTGCGTGCAATCCGTGAATGATTCAAACCATATGTTCGATTATTAATTTTTAAATTCTTGTATTAATTTAAAGGAAAATACATTGTATCGCATTCAAATTTTTCAGTTATGTTTATTATTACTGAAAAATTGTTAAATAATGAAAATTTCAATTTCTTATAAAGTTAAGTGAATTTCTAAATGAGAATCAAATTAGATTATTTTTTACACAGTTGTTTGTAATATTGAATTACTGATCAAGTATTCTGAATAAAGGATTTTTAAGATAAAATTATTAAAATATTCAACAGTCCATTATCTTTGAAAATCTTGCTACTTCATTTCCGGTTTCACTGTGACTAATAATGAGAATCCCAATTTTTAAAACTTAAATTCAACATAATATTTCTTGCTACGAAAAACTCTACCATTTTTGAATTCAGTAAAAAAAAACACTTTGATTTTTTTCACTTATACGTGAGGAAGAGAGATTCAGGAGAAGAAAACTTACAAAGAGCATTTACAGCTTTTGTATTAAGAAAAATCCACTTTGACTTATATAACATTTTTTGTGTTCTCCAAACTTGAATTAAAACTTCACTAAATAGAATAAATTTTAATTAAAGCAATTCATTTATGGCAGAGCAATAAATATTCTTTTTAAATATAATTGTAAGAAATTTTAAAACATCAAATTGATTGATATATTTTAAGCAGTCTTAAATTTTCAAAAATTTATCACTTGTTTTCAAAAATTATGTGACACGAAACTAACTTCCTTCTTATGAATCATAGAATATTCTCAATTTTGACTTATTCATTTTCGATATACATATATTTTAACTATAGAAGTAAAACGTGAATTAAGCAGTGATGAATAATAAACAGATATTTTATAAATTTTTCATTTAGGGGTATGTTTCCATCTCTGAAATTATGTTCCAGAAAAAATTCCAATATCAAATTTAGCGACACTGCAATTCAGATGACCAATCAGGGAAATTCCACTGTTCAGAGATATTCTTGAAATATACAGTACTGGCTGGAATTGTCAGTCCACCCGTTTTTTGGTGGTTGCTTAAGTTTTGTTAATATCAATTATATTGGAATTAAATTCCTTGCTTTTATATTGTTTGAGAGGTATCAAAATTCTACGTAAAATGAGCCCAAGATGAAGCCATTTTGTTAATTTTTAAAGAAGATATGGCAAAAACAGTGAAAATTTCAATGTTTTCTTAAATTTTAAATAACATCTGAAATAATAAGCAGTTTAGAATGTTCTAGGGCTCATTTTGAAGGTAAATTTATATAGAATCACACCGAGTTATCGTCATTATTGTGGAATTTTCTGCTTGCATGGTACAAGATGTTGAAGTTGAAACAAAATAGTTGCGAAGATTCAAAAACATCTCATCTGTAAGAAATTAATAATAAAAATCAAAAAAATATTCATCTTAAGTATATTTTATGAGAACTTTATGATTACATGCTTCTTATATTTTATAAAAATATTTTTGTGGGTAAAAAGAATATTTAAATTTCTGCAATTTTTTTGTTTTAACTTCAACATCTTGCACCATGCAAGCAGAAAATTTCACAATAATGGTGATAAATCGATGTGATTGTATATAAATTTGCCTTTAAAATGAGCTTTAGAACATTAGGAATTGTTAATTTTTTAGATGATATTTAAGATTTAAGAAAACATTGAAATTTTCACTATTTTTGCCATATCTCCTTTAAAAATTAACAAAATGACTTCATCTTGGGCTTATTTGACGTGGAATTTTGATAGCTTTCAAACAATTTGAAAGCGAAAAATTCAATTCTCATATAATTAATATTAACAGAACTGAAGCAACCACCCAAAAACAGGTGGACTAATAATTCCGACCGGTACTGTACATCACTGAGTAACTTCTTACTGGTTTGAATTCATAGAGTACTAATCATGTATTGCATTTTTTTCGAATCCATCGGTGTGTTTATTTCGATTCGGGTTTGATGAAGAGAGAAAAAAATGGTAGCTATTCATAAATAAAAAAGGTGAAGATGGAGTTTCGTATGAAATTTTGAAGGTCTTTAGTAAATGCGATTGGTGCCAATTCTCTAGTTATTCGAGAATATGCTTCCAAACACAGAATTAATTTACTTTTACTGAATTAAAAAAAATAGGACCACTACACGTCAGGAATATCTCTATTTGCAAGTGTTTGTTCAATTTTAATAAAGCTTGGTGAAATTATAGTACTACATAATAAACATTTGAAGCTCAGAGGATTTTTTTAAATTTTCATGATGACGGTAGTTACGCCATATTGAATTTTTGAGTTTGGAGTTTTTTGAATTATCGATATTTATGGAACTGATGATAAAATTTTGATGAAACTCGAAGAGATTAGAGGTGAAATCATATGTTCTGAGAATATAATACTCAAAAAAAAATTCACAATTTTGCCCGAAAAAAAGTTTAAAAACTTTTTTGATTCAATTTTTCGGAAAATTCTCCCCTTTTAATTTTTTTTAGTAGGGACATAAAGATTTCTTGTAAATTCACATTTTATTTTTTAAAAATTCATGGAGGCTCTTCCGGGTCCGGAAATATCGCAATTTCAGTGAGAAATTGAAATAATGAAAAGAAAATTTAAGAAAATAAATCAGTGAATTCGACACTGATGTGTTTATATGCCCTACTGTTTATGTATATAATCTACGTATGTAATTATAATAAATCATAGATGCTCCTGATTCCCCTCCCCCATCCTTCATTACATATTTTATTTCCAAAATGTATGTATATGTGTATCAGGACATAATTCTTTATAAACTGTATAACATTGTTACAATATTCAATTTGTTCTTAATTTTAATTTTATAAACACTATTACTCAAAAAGGTAACACTGTCGAATGGGCTGATTAATTTTCTTTCATTTCCTTTTTATTATTTCTAATATTTTATTCTGGAACTGGTTTCATACCCTAGAGTTACTGGTGTATTCAACCTTTTTATTTATTTTATTTTTTTATTTTATACCTTTCAGTGACATTATTTGACAAAATTTTACCTAGATACTGTAAGAGTATCTCCTGTCCACACATTCACATTTACATACAATGCGGTTAAATAAATTTTTCATTTTTCTATTTGTAAACATAATTATAAGAAAACTTTACAATCACGCTGAAAATAATTTAACTAAAAATGGTATTTTCATGACCATACTTGTAACCAGAATATCAAAATTCATCGCCAAGTTGGGGTATAGACAACTATGAACGGTTGATTTTTTGAAATACTGAAAGTGGGGTCAAATATAATTGGAAGGTATATTATGCCAAGATGGGGTATGGCCAGCTTTAAAGGGCTAGTCTTTCAAGATACTGGAAGTGGGGTCAAATATAATTAAGAAGTATATTTTGCCGATTCAGGGTATAGCCAACTTGATACGGGTGATTTTTTGAAATACTGGAGATGGAGTCAAATTTAATTGAAGGGTATATTTTGCTGAGTTGAGGTATGGCCAGCTATACAGAAGTGATTTCTTTTAAATCCTGTAATTTTGCCAAGTTGGGGTATAGCCAACTATGAACGGGTGATTTTTTGAAATACTGGAAGTGAGGTTAAATAAAATTGAGAAGTATATTTTGCGAAATTAGGATATAGTCAACTCGATGGGGGCGGTTTTTTGAGATACTGGAAATGGGGTCAAATATAATTACAAGGTATATTTTGCCCAGTAGATGTATGATCAGCTATAAAGAAGTAGTTTTTTAACATACTGGAATATTACCAAGTTGTGGTATAGCCAACTCTGAACGGGTGGTTGTTTAAAATACTGGAAATGGGATCATATATGATTAAGAGGTATATTTTGCTGATTCGGGGTATGGCCAACTGGACTCATGTGGTTTTTTGAAATACTGGAAGTAGGGTGAAATATCATTATATTTTGTCGGGTTGAGCTATAGCCAACTTCAAACGTGTGGTATTTTTTCAAGTACTGGAAATGGGATCAAATATAATTGAGAGATATATTTTGCTGAGTTGGGGTATGGCCAACTGGACTCATGTGGTTTTTTGGTATACTGGAATTGGAATCAAATATAATTATATTTTGTCGAATTAAGATATAGCCAACTTCAAACGTGTGGTATTTTTTTAAAAACTAGAAATGGAATAAAATATAATAAGGAGGTATATTTTGCCGAGTTGGGGTATGGTCAACTAGACACGGGTGGTTTTTTGAAATACTAGAAATGGGGTTAAATATACTTAAGATGTATATTTTGCTGAGTTGGGGTATGGCTAACTGGATATGGGTAGTTTTCTAAAATACTGAAAGTCGGGTCAAATATAATTATATTTTGCCGAGTTGTGTTATAGCCAACTATAAACGGGTGGTTTTTTGAAATACTGGAAGTGTAGTCGAATATAATTAAGAAATATATTTCGCCGAGTTGGAGTATGGCCACCTCGACGTGGGTGGCTTTCATGAAATACTGAAAATGGGATCAAATACAATCAAGAGGTATATTTTGCCGAGTTGGGGTATGGCCAACTAAACATGGGTGGTTTTTTTGAAATACTGGATGTGGGATCAAATATAATTATATTTTGCCGAGCTGAGGTATGGCCAACTATAAACGGTGGTTTTTTTAAATACTGGAAATGTGGTCAAATATAATTATGTAAAAGGTATATTTTGCTAAGTTAGGGTATAGCCTGCTATAAAGGGGATGTTTCTTGAAATACTGAAAATGGGAACAAATACAGTCAAGAGGTATATTTGGCCGAGTTGGGATATGGTCAACTAGACATGGATGGTTTTTTGAAATACTGGAATTGGGGTCAAAAATAATTATACTTTGCCGAGTTGAGGTATAGTTAACTATAAACGGTGGTTTTTTGAAATACTGGAGATGGGGTCAAATATAATTTAAAGGTATATTTTGCTATGTTGGGATATAGCCGGCTATAATGACGTAGTTTTTTCAAATACTAGAAATGGGGTCAAATATAATTATATTTTGGCGAGTTGAGGCATAGTCAACTATAAACGGTGGTTTTTCGAAATACTGGAGATGGGGTCATTTATAATTAAAAGGTATATTTTGCTGAGTTGAGGTATGGTCAGCTATAAAGGGGTAATTTTTTAAAAAACTGGAAATGGGGTCAAACTTAATAAGGAGGTATATTTTGCCGAGTTGGGGTATGATCAACTAGACACGGATGGTTTTTTGAAATAGTGGGAGTGGGGTCAAATATAATTATATTTTGGTGAGTTGGGGTATAGCCAACTATAAACGGTGGTTTTTTGAAATCCTGGAGATGGGGTCAAATATAATTTAAAGGTATATTTTGCTAAGTTGAGGTATAGCCGGGTATAATGGGAATGTTTCTTGCAATACTGGAAATGGGATCAAATACAATCAAGAGATATATTTGGCCGAGTTGGGATATGGCCAACTAGACATGGATGATTTCTTGAAATACTGGAAGTGGGGTCAAATATAATTATATTTTGCCGAGTTGAGGTATAGCCAACTATAAATAGTGGTTTTTTGAAATACTGGAGATGGGGTCAAATATAATTGAAAGGTATATTTTGCTAAGTTGGGGTATAGCCAGCTATAAAGAGGACGTTTCTTGAAATACTGGAAATGGGATCAAATACAATCAAGAGGTATATTTTGCCGAAATGGGGTATGGCCAACTAGACATGAATGGTGTTTTGAAATAC
>JAUMHM010000050.1:9622362-9643738 GCA_032362435.1 Melikaiella ostensackeni | reverse complement strand
TGCTTTCCCTGACTAGTATCTTGGCTTTCCTGTTTTTATCCCTATAATCATTTTCTAATCTAGTCCTCTCCTCATCATTTTTAAAAAATTGAACTTTAGTTTTGTTTACACACAAAAACCCCAAGATGTTTTATCCTTAAATCGAATAGAAACATTGCAGCGTTTCTATCCGAAATTATTATAAAAAAGCTCAGGATGCTTCTTTAATTCAAGAGTAAGATTTAAACTGAAATCTTTTGAAACTCTTAATGTCTTTCGAAAAAAGTTTATTTTATAAAGCTTCTTATATCTTCACTCAATAAATTTTAATCTTTGAAATTCATTAAAATCTTACCCAATATTCCAAAAAATTTTGAAAAAATATATTGATGCCTTAAAAATGATTAAATTATTTTGTTTCTGTGTTTCTTGATTAATATACCAAATACATAATTTCACATCTCCTTAAACAAATCATCGTGACAAATGCAAATGCAGAGAATTTCACGAAATAACTTGAACCCTTGACTTGTCATATAACTTACAAATTAATGAAAAACAAAGTAGTTCATCCTTCTATTTATCGGTTACATAAATGACAGAAAGACCTGAGTGAAATATTCATTAAATTGCATGAAGAAAAGTTTCTCTTAGGTAGTAAAAGAGTTTCCGGTAAACTCAGTAAAGTTTGAACTGTGCAATATCAGATAATATTCATTTCGAAAAGAGAAACTCCTCAGAAGAGATTGTAAGGAAAAGTTAGCTTGGAAGGACGATTGTAACAAAAAGGATGCTATAAACGACAACCTACCGACTCTTCTTGATAGTCGCGTCCACTTGAGTAAACTTGTTTAGCGTTTGGCGAAAGATATTGAGAAGAAGGACTTCCGCCAGCCATTCTGTTGAAACCTTGTAAAGAAGTTCCATAGGAATTGGTGGAAGAAGAGTAAGCCGATGAAGGAGCAGAGTAAGAAGTGTGAGTAGATAAGGAAGAAGACTGATATGATGAAGAGGAGAATGGGGAAGAACTGGAAAGTGATTAAGAATACGGGTTTTTCTACTAGAAAAGGCACGATGAATAGCAGGAGCTAGATAATCCTGGTAGATCCTTGGTTAGAGTCCTGTTGAGAACTGAAGGGCGCAAGATATTGATTGTCCACATTTCTTTGAGCAGCACCAAAGGACGAAGCTTGAGAAATGTATTGACTGGAAGAGGCACGATCAATAGCAGGAGCTAAATTGCTCCTGGCAGATCCTTGGCTCGAGTCCTGTTGAGAATTGAAGGGTGCAAGGTATCGATTGTCAATCTTTCTCTGTGAAACACCGAAAGACGAAGATTGAAAATTGTATTGATTAGAGGAAGCTTGATCAATAGCAGGAGCTAAGTAGTTCCTGGTAGATCCTTGGCTAGAGTCTTGTCGAGAACTGAAGGGACAAGATATTGATTGTCCACATTTCTTTGAGAAGCGCTGAAGAACTAAGCTCGAGAATTGTACTGATTGGAAGAAACACTTTCGACAGGTGGAACATATTGAGATCTTTGAGAAGGTGCCGCACTGTTTTGCCCATTAGCAGGAATGTAACTATTTGAAGGAGGCTGATAACCAGTTGGCACCAAACTTCCAAAGGCTCCTGCTACCAGACAAACAACTACAAACACCTGCAAAATAAATTAATGTTAATATCATAACTTAACTAAATGACAAGGATCAAAAATAGATGTGTAAAAATGTGAGAGAGTGCAGAGTGAGTTATGTGAAGAAGGGTGTGATCCACGGGGGTGGGAAAAATGAACAGAAGGCGGGAAGTTGTTTGGTGGCAGTAAGAAAAGGAAGTGTACGTTTCAGACTATAATTGTAAAGTGGAAAATTTTTATTTTCTCGTCGAAGGATGTAAATTAGAGGTAAGGAAAGGAGAACGTGCGAAAGAGGGTAAAACAAAACAAATGTAAAGTTAGGAAAGGAAGAGAAGAAGGTAGTTAAAATGTGGGAGGGAATGCAGGATGAATTTAGGTGAAGAAGGTGGTGTGTTGACAACGAAAAGAGAAGTAGAGAGTATAGAAAGGTTTGAGTGAAGGCAGTATGAGTAGGTCTACACTTAAGATCTTGTATATTTTGTATATTTTGTAGACGAATTTTTCTAAGCCAGTGGGCTGAAAAATAAAGGCATACATACAAGCATATTAGTATATGTTAACAATAATATAACCATTCTCTTCAAACGAACCATAAATAAAATCGATATTCAAATTTTGTAGTAGGTGAATGAAGATATTACATAAGAAATAAGAGCAAACTACTACAAATAACAGACGCTCTTTGAATTGATGACCTACCTTCATATTGGCGGAAGAAGGATCAGTCAAGATGTAATGTTGATCTCCGATTCGTGGATAACTTTTATACTGAAAATTCACATGCCCATCAGGACCAAAAATCCTCCTTTCGTGCAATACTAGCAAAATTTAAAAACCAGTTCTCTATTCAAGGTCGAGATTACCACAACCCAAAATCATCACACCCCCTCTGTCTCACCTAAGACCTTTACTTTCGCTCAAGAGGGTCGCACATGTTATATCTAGTTAAGATTTATTGCAATAATTCTCAGTTTTCCTTCCTAATCGTGAACGCAATATTCAAATGATTTAATTAGAAATGCGGTACATTTTTCATTAGCCTTAAATTTGAATTGCATAACAATGCCAATTTTTTCCAAGTACTCGTATGTGCTCAAAAATACATATATATGAAATGCGCAACGTTATCGAAACAGGTTTAGTTATTAGAAAAGCGCCCGATTTTCTGTATGATTCCATTATTTACGGATAGAACATTACTGAATAAACGCTCTGCAAAATAAAATTTTTGCCGACAAAAATTAAACTATTTGATCACTTAATTTTGAATCTTAGATTCCTGCTGTTTTACGTTTTTACCTTATAGTACTTGGAATAAATAAGCCTTGAAGATTTGCAATACTTAGCTTTTTTTAGAAGCTACATTTTTCAAAACAGACAACAGAAACAGAAACAACAGAAAGTATTCTACTATATCTCTTTTTACTATACCTAAAGTTAGTCTTGAAGCAACAACAAAAATTCCATAAAGACGAATATTTTACATACGGTGACTTACATTTAGGAGTGAAAGCACAACACCTTCCAGTCGTGCACATATGCATACATATATATACCTGTATATAATCTTTAGTGCGAACAAAAAAAAATTGGTTTACATTAGCGGCACAACACGCCAAACTTTCCATATGTCATTAAGAAATCAACCTTGAAACAAAGTTTTCTTCGAATTCATGAAAAAAATACAGAGTAAAAAGTGTTTCAGGTAAGCGCGCTGAGGCAATCTGGGCATGAAAAAAAAGATCGACATTGGTAAAATGAAGATTACCCAATGCAAGGGTATCTTCATTTTACCCATGCCAATCTACATTTTTTTCATTCCGAGATTACCTCAGCACGTATACCTGAAACATTAATACCCTGTGGGTTTTCTGTGTTATGATTCATTGGAAAGCAACATTTTTAAAAACTATTCCCCCACAAACTTCCCCGCACAAAAAAATTCTTTGGGATTTCTGACTGAATTCGCCCTATTTTTATTTTCGTTTAAAATTAACATTCATGGCTGATTTTAGAATATTTTGCCGCCATCCCCTTTTTTACTACAATTTTTAAAATAATTATAGGAGCCTTTTCAGAATCGTCTTACATGGTATTAAATATGGAATGAAACGTAAGATGAATATAATAAACAATATAAATTCAATTATCAAAATTTTCTTTTCTTTTGATGAAACACTCTGAACGCTTATAAAAAATGAACATCATATTTTTTAGTTTGCGCATGAAAAAAGACAATCTTTCGTGACATTGCGAAAAGACTAATCCCTTCCCCCTCCATATATCACGATTTTTCACGTTTGATAGAACCCTCCTTCCTTCAGTGCGTGACGTCTTATGTGAACGCTACATTTAAAAAACATTTTGATGTAATTTTTATTAATATGTACGTACGTACCTATCATATTTCTCAATGAAGAATGTATTAAGGAACAGAAACCTTATAGATTTTTGTGATATTTTTCATGGATTTAATGAAGTCGCTTTTATTAATTTATCCTCTTATGGAAAGAAACTAGTCTTCAATTTCCTACATGAAATTTTAAGAAAAATTCTAATTTTTCGAGATTTTAGACAAGGATCCTAATATGATTATTTCATAAGTCTTTAATAAATTCCTTTCACAGCTTTTTTCCAAAATACATGTACGATCTCTAACAATTTTCGCAAATAACGCCATGTAAATACATCAGGATGCGAAAGTAGATCTAAAATGATTTTCAATGTGGATTAATCTAATTATTGAAAGAAATTTGTGAAGTGATTAGTTTAAAGCACAATAATAATGCATCTGGAATATGAATGAATAGTCGGTGGTTAAAAAGGCGTGAGTGCTAAATTTCGAAAATTGGTTTTATTGGCTTGAAGTAATTATTCCGATCTAACTCATGTCCCTGTAGAAGATTATGGTCCAGTTCGATTTTGAAGTGACTCAAAATCCATGTTTAGTAATATAAAAAAAAAAGTACTCACTTGTTTTCTCATGATCTTTCCATGGTTCAATAGAACTAAGTAACAGCTCAACAGTGTTTTCTTGTTTTTTTTTTAATTCAAAGATAAAAAAGTTATGTAATTCCTCCTATGTCAACATTTTCGTTTTTGGAAACGCACCGTACCTTTGACAAGGGTCACCTTTGGCCACAAGGACCTTGGAAGTAGTTGTTTCTTTAAGAATGTTCCTTTCGCGATTTGATAGCGATAATTAATATTTCAAAAATATTTTCTTGTTTTTTTTCAATTTAAAGATGAAAAAGTTACGTAATTCATCCTATGTCAACATTTTCGTTTTTGGAAACGCATCGTACCTTTGACAAGGGTCACCTTTGGCCACAAGGACCTTGGAAGTAGTTGTTTCTTTAAGAATGTACCTTTCGCGATTTGATAGCGATAATTAATATTTCAAAAGTATTTTCTTGTTTTTTTTTTTAATTCAAAGATAAAAAAGTTATGTTATTCTTCCTATGTCAACATTTTCGTTTTTGGAAACGCACCGTACCTTTGACAAGGGTCACCTTTGGCCACAAGGACTTTGAAAGTAGTTGTTTCTTTTAGAATGTTTCTTTCGCGATTCAATAGAGCTAGGTGATAGCTCGAAAGGATTTCCTCTTTCTTAATCAAAAGATAAAATAGTTATTCTTCTCTTTGTGTGTCAATATTTTCGTTTTTGAGGACGCACTTCAACTTCGATAAGGTTTATTCCTTAGAAGCTGTTGCTTCTTTCAAAATGTTCCTTTCACGATTCAATGGAGCTAAGTTATAGCTCGAAAGTCGTTTCCTCTTATTTTTTTTAATTAAAAAATATAAAAGTTATGCAACTCTTTCTGAGTCAAAGTCGACGTTTCTGGGATGTGCCGTTCATTGGTGAGGGTTTTCTCGCAGATGAATTGCATTTTTCAAACGCTCCTATCGTGATTCAATAGAGTAAGGTAATAGCTCGAAAGTGCTTTTTTTAAAATTAAAATTAAAAAGTTATGCAACGCTTTCTCAGCCCAAATCGGCGTTTTTTGGGACGCGTCGTTCCTTTGACAAAATATTTCTTGGAGATGATTGCTTCTTTTAGGAGTTCCTTTCATGGTTCGGTAGAGCTGAGTAATAGCTCAAAAGTACTTCTTTCTTTAGAAATAAAAATTAAAAAGCGTTTATGTTAGACAGTTTTATGCGTCATCTGTGAAATTTGCGTTTTGGCACTTACGCCCTTTTGGCTGGCGGCCCTTAAAATATAAAAATTTAGCTGATATGATGTTTCTTGATACAAATGGAATTCCCTCTTCAATCTAAGGTTAAGAGGATTTTCATTTGTCTACAAAAGAATCTTTCTACAGCAAAAATCATCTTTACGCAACAAACATCATCTAAACTAACAACCAAATAATTCTTTTTGTGTAAAAACGATATTCACGTGCGGTTCAAAACAAAATAAGTAAGAGGACTATGTTTTTATTTCAAGACAACTTTTTCTCTGAGTGATATTATGTAATTCATAATTAATAATAACTACATTCACAACTTCAACCTCACTTTAACACATAAATTTTTCAGTAAATTATTATCATTAATTTTTTAAGCAATTTTCTGAAACAAAGTGTATTAAACTACTCTTATAAGAAAAAACGTGATTTCAAAAAATTGTTAATTCTTCTGAATATTAGCATCAATATACAGTGTAATAATATCCTATATAAAACATAAAGCACTCCTTTGGTGTTTTTTTTATACAGCAAAATGAGGTACGAAAACAAGTTAAAATAAAAAGTGTCATTGTTCAAAAATGAGATGCAATAAATTTCACACCAATCGTTCTCTGTGAGCGAAATATAATCTTCAGCATATGAGGGCGCATTACATTCTTTTTATCAGGAGTTAGTCATTCACTTTGATACAAATTTTTTATTCATTTTTCTTTAATAAAGAAGGAATGCATGGGGTAGTTGCCATAAAACCTCGACTCATGAAGGAGCATTTTGGGTTGAGAGATCATAAAATCTTGCAACTATTCACAACCCTCATTTTAAAGTTTATGCCGAATACCATAAGGAAAACTTACGGGAATTTGCGATGAATTAAACATGAAGTGATTTTGATGAAAGACATTTTTCATTCTGAAAATAAATAACTCGCGTATCTTGAGCGAGAACAGATTTTTCCTGTGCACGCGCTTGCTTACCACTTTTTGTCACCCGGACGCACAGTGGGAAAAATGACTTTTTTGGTTCAAAATAACGTACAACCGATAAATCTTGACTGATTTGAATGTGAGGAATTTTAAAAGAAAGTTGATAAGATTTTCCAACGAATTTTTAAGCCCGCTTTTGATTTAGTTGTTCAACTCTTTTACAAATAAAAAAATATCACGAAAAAATTGCCTTTCTTCTATTTGACGTTCCCGGTCTTCGGGTTTTGTCATTATGTAATAAACAAAAAAATCGTTATTAACAAATTATTTGTTGAGAGTGTGTTTTTCATCATTTTCAATAATTTGTCGTTTTTTTAAGTTATATTGAAAGAATTTTGGATGAAAACAATATTATAATAGAGAAAATTTATCCTTCGATGATTCTTGTTAATACTATATACAAAAATAAACGACTTCCTGATAAACTCAATGATGAACCTCATGATAATTTTAGCAGAATGCATAATTAATTGATAAATTTGATGTTTTTTAAACATATTCAATCAGCAAATGCATTATTGGGTTATTTGTCGACCATAAAATTCGTTTTTTTTCGACGCCAGTCCTTCTAATTGAAACTCACGTGATAATTTCAGTCACATTTATAATTAGTTGATCGATTGTATGATTTTTTAGAACAAATTTAATAAACAAATGTAATATTTGGGCATTGGGTGACGGATAAATTAGTTTCTTTTTTCAATGCTAGTCCTATAAATTGGCTGCGCCATAATAATTCAAGATCTTAGCATAATTATACAATAAATTTTATACGTTGTAAATAACTATGTATCAATAACAAATGCACAAATAAAGCATTTTCTGAAAACAATTTTTTCGCTTCAACTGTAAATACTTTCGCTTTACTACTTCATGATAATTTTGATAATTTGGACACCACTCGTGATTAACCGTAAATTATCAGATTTTTATAAACAAATGTAAGTAAGAAGTTCCAAATTCAGGCGTTTGTGATCAACCAAATTCATTTCTTTGAGTCACACTCTCGGATACATTCAAAATTCTTAAAATATATCCGAGAATTCACACTTGGAAATATAGCAGAGAGGCTACTAATACGGATCTCGGACGCATAATGTTAATTTCCACTGATCCATAAATAGTGTGTCATAGACAAGAGTGGAAGAAAAAGGTAATTCTACTCGAGCCTGAAGCTGCAGCCATATTAAAACAATTAAATTTATAAGAGACTCAAAGTAAAAGAACTGACATTGAAAAAAACTAATTTTTTTACCGACAAGTGCCCATATAATGCATCTTTTTATGAAATTTATTTAAAGAACCCATACAATTCATCAACTGATTATGAATGTTGCTAAAATTATCATGAAGTTTCCATTTAAGAGGACTGACATTGAAAAAACTAATTTTTTCGTCGAGAAATGCCCGAATAATGCATTTGTTCATTTGTGTTTATAATATTAACAAGAATTATCTTAGGAGAAATTTTTTCAATCATAATATTGTTTTCATCGAAATTTCTTGCAATATAACTTTAAATGACGTAAAATGATTGAAAATTATAGAAGCACACGTTCAACAAATAATTTGTTTTTAAAGAATTTTGCAGTTTATTATATCATGACAGAACATCTTCACCTGATGGAACTCTATGGAAAGTAGGTAACTGCAACAATTTTCCTATTATTTGCGAGCACCGGGAACGTCCAATAGAAAAAATGGCCATTTCTTCCTCATATTTGTTTACTTATAAAAATAATCAAACACTAAATCAAAAATCGGATTCAACAACTTTCTGGTAAATTTTATCAGCCTCTTTTTCAAATATTTCACGTCTACTTCGGTCAATATTTGTCGACTGTACGTTATTTTTAACCAAAAAAGACATTTTATCCCAGTGTGGGGCGCACAGTGGGGCAAAAAAAAAACTTCCGTGGACAAATTGTTTTTCAGAAGACAGTTGTTAACCGAATTGAACTTTTTTTTCAAATGAAACCTAATGAAATTCCACATCGAACTGTCATTGCGGATTTAAAAAAAAATGTTTTTTTTTATTTAATGACGAAAATGGAAACAAAAATTTCGACTTTTCAAGTGTACGAGTTTTTAACAAATACTTAAATTCATTCAAAAATATTTAGAAAACATGAAGCAGCTATCCAAAACAGACGTCAAACAGCAACGCGAATGTTTAAAAATTCATTGAATTTGTTAGAAACAAATAAGTGAATAAAAATGGTTTCTTGGCAATTGGCAGCGATTTATCACTTGATTCGCACTAACTTTGAGCAATCAATGGACAAAAAGAGTTTCTTAGTTAAATTAATGAATGCTCATGAAGGATTTCTTATTTTATAAACAAGTTTTTTTGAACAATAATCCATATCTCGTATGTATGATGGAATAAATTAAGCTTTTTCACGACATCGATCTTATATTACCTGGAAATTAAATTTAAGTATCATATTTGGTCATCCAATAAAAATGAATAATTTTGTTAACAATAATAATGTAATGTATTTATGAATAACATTCCACTTTTTTCATGGACTTAACAGCCAGTTATTCAGCAATGACTTCTTGCTATAAGTTGCTAAAATTTGATAATTGTTTAACCAAACTTAGTTAACAAATGCAATATTTTACTATTTTCAGCATTTAAACTTTGTTCCCTTAGCGTGATCAACTTTTGATAATAAATTTTTAAACTTCTTTCAGATACTCCGATAACGATCCACTATTTTTATTGTTATTAATAATTTATTTATCGTAGCCGTACACGGTATATAATATAAGATGTTACAAGTATTCCACATGCAAAGATATTATTATGAAAATCAAACCGTTTCTAATATAACACTTTCTGTTTTACTGATATCGTCGATACTGTGTGTGATATATTCATATCCCGGAAAAAAATTGATATTAGCACTACAGGTACTAACTTAACATCGTTACTCACTTGTTCTGCATTCTCTTCAGCGATCACTTCGATTTAGTATCTCTTAATGTGATTTAAAGATTTCAATTACTGTATCTCTCATACTATGAAAATCAAACTAATTCTAATCAAACACTTTGAGTTTTAATGATATCGTCAATACTGCATGTGATATTTTTGAAAAAATAAATATCGGCACCGCAGAAACTAATTTCGCTTTGGTACTCACTTGTTCTGCATTCTCGTTTGCGATCACTGCGATTTAGTATTTCTTAATGTGATTTCAGGATTTCAGTTTCTGTATTTCTTGTACTATAAAAATCGGAATAATTCTAATAAAACACTTTCAATTTTAGTGATATCATCAATATTGCATGTTATTTATTTGAAAAAATTAATATCGGCACTGCAGGCACTAACTTCGCATTGGTACTCACTTGTTCTGCATTCTGATTTTCGATCACTTTGATTTAGTATCTGTTAATGTGATTTCAGGATTTCAGTTACTGCATTTCTCGTACTATAAAAGTCAGAATTATTTAGATAAAACATTTACAATTTTTATTATATCATCGATACTGCATGTGATATATTTGAAAAAAATGATTATCGGCACTGCAGGCACTAACTTCGCATTGGTGCTCACTTGTTCTGCATTCTCATTCTCGACCACTTCGATTTAGTATCTGTTAATGTGATTTCAGGATTTCAGTTTCTGTATTTCTCGTTCTATACAAAATCAAACTAATTCTAATAAAACACTTTCAGTTTTAATGATATCGTGAATACTGCATCTGATATATTTGAAATAATGAATATCGGCACTATAGGCACTAACTTCGCATTGGAACTCACTTGTTCTGCATTCCCGTTTGCGATCACTTCAATTTAGAATCTTTTAGTGTGATTTCAGGTTTTCAGTTTCTGTAGTTCTCGTACTATAAAAATCAAAAAAGTTCTAATAAAACACTTTCAATTTTAATGATATCGTCAATACCGCATATGATATATTTGAAAAAATTGGTATCGGCACCGCAGGCGCTAACTTCGCATCGGTACTCACTTGTTCTGCATTCTCGTTCTCGATCACTTCGATTTAGTATCTCCTAATGTGATTTCAAGATTTTAGTTTCCGTATTTTCTATACGATAAAAATCAAGCTAATTCTAATAAAAAACTTCCAGTTCTAATGATATTGTCGATACAGCAAGGAATTATTGCAAAATTATTTTAAGTATATTTCACAAGAAAAACACAATTATTAGTTTACAAATACATTAGCCGAAAAAACTTTGTTTACAACATTGTTAATGACAATAAAGTAGTGGATTGTTATCAAAGTATCTAAAAAAAGTTTAAAAATTTGTTATTAACAGTTGATTACGCTAAAAGAACAAAGTTTACATGCTGAAAAGTAACTAAATATTGGATTTGTTACTTAAGTTTGTTTGAACAATTATCAAATATAAGCAATTAATTGTTGTTTACGACCAAAATTATTTATTGTCATCGAAATGCTCTTAAAAATTCAAAAGTTAGTTATTTACAGTTGTTTGCGTCGAAAGAACCAAGCTCGTACGTTCAAAAATAGCCAGATAGTGCATTTGTTAATTAATATTGTTTGAACAATTATCCACTTTCATTGTATGACCAAATATAATACGTAGGTTTCATTTTCAGGTATATGGTTATAACAAATTCAATAAATTTTTAAACATTTGCATTGCTATCGGACATCCTTTCTGGATAGTTGATTCATGTTTCCTAGGTATTTTTGAATGAATCCAGATATTTTTTTAAAACCGGTACGCTCCAAAAGTCAATTTTTTCCATTTTTGTTAATTAATAAAAAAAATCTTTTTAAATTTCAAAAATCGGCCATGACGCCATGACGGAAATAATTTTTTCAATATGATCACCTAAGAACACAAGGTTCATCCCTTGATTTGAGCCCCGCTAGAAGTTTCTAGAACATCAGGTTTGCACCCCATGTCGTTCTCAAAAAATGTCCAAGAAGGCTTATTTTTCAAAAAACCTGACCCGATGGAGTAAATCTGACACCGGATTCGGTGTCAGATTTGGCGACCCTAAAAACATAAAGATATGGTTGTTTGATTCAGTGGACATGCATTTTTTTATATCTATATAATTGTAAGGAAGTGCAAATTTAAAAGGCTTTCATCTTTCTCCCTGGGATTTTTATTTAATCTGATAAGAAAGTTTCATTGAATAATTTTCTAATCAACAAGGAATTTATGCTGTAGATACCATGAAATGACGATTCATGAAGAAGTCTTTCGCTTGAAAGATCATAGAAACTTGCACCTATTCATAACGCCTACTTTATTGCATGTCATGAATATACGATAAGGGAATCTTATGGGAATGTTCGTCAAATAAGAAAAGAAGAGATTTCAATAAAAAGTATCTTTTATTAAAAAAAGAAATAAATCACAAGATTGTTTTCTTTTATAGTTTTTGGAGAGTACACAGTGAGTCGTCTCTGTGTAACACCCATAGATGTTGATTTTTGACCGATTAATTACAAGTAACAAGTCTTGTTATGTTTTAGTAAGGTCCCTCTGAGTTTTGAATTTTAGCATTCTTGAATCCACCTTGAATCTCCTCGTACGAGATTCTCGGTCTAAATCCTTGTTCATCAGCTTCATATTCAACAACCTGCTTGCGGCCATCGGGCAAAAGGACGTTGTAAATTCCGGATGTCTTCTCATCCTGACGGTTCTCCTTGTGACCGAAATCGTTTCCGTAGTCGTTCACTTGGTACTCGAAATTGTAATTTGCTGGTTCCTAGACACACAAAAACAAATTGAAATTCCTGTTATTTTTTAATATTCCGAAAGCCTATTTAAATTCTAAATCAAATTTGAAATTTTTTCAACACAAGGATCAAAACTATATAAATATTTATGTGAAATGACAGAGTGCTGATTTTGTTTTGAATTATTCGCTCCTTCGGCAATCTGTGGTATACTTATAGCTGATTCAGATTTCGAGAGTAAGAAAAAAAGTTCAAAATAAAGAATTCTATTAATAATAACTTCTAATTTTAATAACTCACCGACTCCTCTTGATAGTCGCGTCCACTTGAGTAGCCTTGTTTAGAGATTGGCGAAAGATATTGAGAAGAGGGACTTCCGGTAGACATTCTATTGAATCCTTGTGAAGGAGCTCCGTAGGAATTGGAAGGAGGAGAATTAGTATTTGCAGGAGAAGAGTAAGCCGATGAAGGAGCAGAGTAAGCAGTGTGAGGAGATGAGGGAGAAGACTGATATGTTGGAGAGGAAAATGAGGAGAAAGAACTGGAAGCTGATGAAGAGTAGGGTTTGTATTGACTGGAGGAAGCACGATCAATAGCAGGAGCTAAATAGTTCCTGGCAGATCCTTGGTTCGAGTCCTGTTGAGAATTGAACGGTGCAAGGTATCGATTGTCTATATTTTTCTGAGGAGCACCGAAGGCTGAAGACTGAGAATTGTATTGGTTGAAAGAGGCACGGTCAATAGCAGGAGCTAAATAGTTCCTGGCAGATCCTTGATTCGAGTCCTGTTGAGAATTGAAGGGTGCAAGGTATCGATTGTCTACATTTTTCTGAGAAGCACCGAAGGACGAAGATTGAGAATTGTACTGACTGGAAGAGGTACGTTCGACAGGTGGAAGATATTGAGATCTTTGAGAAGGTGCCGCACTGTTTTGTCTATTGGCAGGAATGTATCGGTTTGAAGGAGGCCGATAACCAGCTGGTTCCAAACTTCCATAAGCTCCTACCACAAGACACAGAACTACGAAAACCTGCAAAATAAATCAGTTTTAAAATCATGAAGATATGTTCAAATGAAAAAACACTATTCGTATCTTCTATTTTTGGTGGTACTGTAACTTATAAAAATGATTTAAATATAAATTTTTTCGAAGGAATTTATGGATTATAAACTAGAAACCTTATGTAGAGGAGCTTTAATGACTTCCAGTACGTGCTTGGTAGTGGACGGGCGGTCAGATGTAGCAATGGTGGATACTTGGGGATTAAGAAGATTGTGAGGATAAGAAGATAGTCGGTTGTGTGATAATATAGTGCAAGTGATGGTGTAAAGGTGGAGGTAGTTTTGGTACAGAAAATCGGCTCTGAAATAACAGAACGTGGAGGTTTTGAGGTTAGGGTGTAGCATTCGGAAGGAAGCGAAACAAACTGAGAAGCGCAAGCGCAAAGTGTTGAGTGTACGAAGTTGACTACAACAGTGGACTGATTGCGCTAAGAAAGAGACGAGAAGGAGATAAACGGTAGGAAGATTTTGTGCAGGTATGGGTGAAGTCAGAGAGGGAAAGAAGTACATGGGCAGAACAAGGATACAGGAAACACATTGTGGGCATGACACGCACATCCACTATCGAAAATCACGAAGCATAAGGAGGGAAGGAGTACGTACGGGGAATCCTCAGGAGGAAGGAAGACAGGTTGCTGGAAACAGCTGAGCATTTGGCGCGTGTGTATATCCGAGATGGAATATAGAACAGGAGGAAAGAGGACAATAATAAGACGGCGTAGATGGTAGCAGTCGACTGGTGAGCAAAAGGAGGGAAAAGAATAGTGATTGGAATAAGGTGTGCAGAAAAAAAAGGAGAAACAGGATGCATAAGAACAACAGTGGGGAGTGATGGAGCAAAAGTTTAGAAGCAGAGCAAAGTGGAGAGGTTAAAATGATGAATGTAAAAAAATATTAGCAGAGCAAAGTTAATAGGCTGAACGAGAATGGAATGCAAAGTGGATTTAATGAATAAAGATTAGAGATAGTAAGTAAAAAGTGTTAAAAATTCGATGGATTATGTACATTTCAGTTAGGATGAGAGATGGATGTGAGGGGGTGTTTTGTAAAGGGGTCCATGTTATAAGTGGAAAATGTGAGTAGCTCGTCGAATTATGTAAAATAGAGGTAAGGAAAAAGTAAAAAGTAGGTTTTTTGTTGAGGATAAAAAATGGACGGTGAAGTGAAATGAGGTTTTAGAAAACTGTGAAAGAGACAAGTGATAGGTAGGATACAGTAAAAGTTGTGAAAGAAAAGAGAAGAATAGAGCGTGTAAAGGGGGGTCAAGTAAAACAAATGTAAGAGTAGGAAAGCAAGAGACTAAGCAGGTAGTAAAAATGTGTGCAGTGCAGGGTGAAAAGGAAGATAAGACAAACGTATGAGGGAGTGCAGTATGAGTAGGTCTACATTTAAGATTTGAAAGAGTGTAGACAGCACAACAAGCTGCCATAAAGAAAGTTAAATTATGTTAACATGTTCCCAACATAGAGGAGCTCTAATATCGACGTGTTCTAATGAGAAGGTTCTACCTCGGAAAGTGCAAACTGAAAGGTTCTATTTGGGATAGCGAACTCCTGAAGCTTCAGAATCCTTTATAAGTTATGTTGGGAACACCAGCGCCCTCAACTTTATAGAACCTTTCAATTCACACGTCCCGAGTTAGAACCTTTCAGCATGCATATTCGAAGATAGAACCTTGTCATTTGGACACATCGATATGTGAAACGTCTAAGGGGCTACACATGAAGAAGTAAATAAAAAAAATTATATTTTGAATAATCGTTGGGATTAGAAGTTACATTCAAAATGATGTACATATATGATAGATAAATGGAGATATTGCACAAGAAATGGGAGTATAGGCTACAAATAAAAGTCTATTTTGAAATCGATTACCTACCTTCATATTGATGAGAGAAGAATCGACGAAGATATGATGTTGATCTCCGATGCGCGAATAACTTTTATACTGAAAATTTGAATCCCCACCAAGAACGAAAATCCACCTTCCGCGTATAGAAAGATTTACGCAATACTCGCAAAATGTAACAACCAGGTCTCTGATCAAGGACGAGATGACCACAACCTAGAATCATTCCATCCCCTCTATCTCACCCAAGACTCTTACTTTCGCTCAAGAGCAAGAGGGTCGTACATGTAGTCCAGTCAAATTAGACGAAAAAAGTCGAAGTGCTGGAATTCGAAGATACCAGCAAATCTTCGAGCAAATTAAAGTAGAGCCACTCTTGTTATTAACAAATAATTGAAAATTGCATTTTTTGACAAACATTTTTTGACACGTTCGGGTGGCTTGTTCGTTTTGGGTGAGAGATAGCGTAAATATGTATACAAGATGATTTTAAGAAGATTAAATAAGGTTCCAAATGAGCTATCACCGAACCTCCTGCGGCCAATAGTTTATGAAATATTAATTTGTTAGTTTAGGGTGCGTCTTCGCTGAGTAAGCGATGTATGTAATGAATATCCATTGTTATAGAAAATAAAGTCCACTTTCTCTTCGTAGATCCATGAAGTGGACGGTCTGCTGAGTATACAATAATTTTCTCATATATCGAAAATCCAAAATTCGCACGGTGGGGGTGAGTGGAATTTTTTTTATTGAACAATAATATTTTAAAAAGTTAGACTTATTGAGTTCTCATTCAGTGAATGTGCTGAGATACAGTGCTTCTTCAAGAAAAAGTGCTTGTCGAATTTAACAAAGATTTCTCAATTTTTAGCAACAAATTGTTATAAACAATCATTTTTTTAAATACTCACACTTGTCCAAAAAATCTGACAAAAATAAAGAATGACCGAGGGCCAACAAGGATGCCGATTATTTTTTCACCAATTTTCTATCTGCAATAGTTTCATTGTGAAAAAATGTTGTTTAAAAAATTCTCATAATCAATGTAACATGAATGAAATTAAAAATACGGTAATTAACACATACAAAATTGAAGATTGAAATATCAGTTATTCTACGAGACCAAATACAATTAAAAAATGTTATTGGTTCGCGTAGCCTAATTTGTTTAACCGAAAAATTTTCGTAGCGAGTAACGTGTCAAAAAATATTTGCAATTTTCAGTTATTTGTTAATAACAAGAGTGGCTCTGCTTTAATTTCTTCGAGAGTTTCTGAGCTTCAATAGTACGTCTATCTGAACGTTTCAAGCAAAAAAAAATACTGGTATCTTCAACTTCCACCAAAAATGCTAATTTGACTGGAGTAATGATGTATCTCGCTAATATTTAGTGTATTATTCAAATTTTTAGAGCATATTTTCGGTCAATTTTTAACCCTTTGAAAGGACTTCGCACAAAATGCATCTACGGAAAAAACCTTTCAGTGAAATTGGCTCATTACGACTTTTGATAAACATCACTTGAAGCATCATAAACCCGACCGTTCTCCTGATTAGGCCGAAAGGCCTTTTCCATACATTTCGTGCGAGTTCCTTTGTATTGTAGAAATATATATATTTGACACAAAAATCACCACAAATATTCTTCCTGGGAAATTTGTTTACACCTGACTCATGTCCCTGTAGAAGATTATGGTCCAGTTCGATTTAGAAGTGGGCCAAAATCCATGTTTGGTAATTTAAAAAATGAAGTAGTTATTTATGTTCGCCTATTCCTTTCGCGATTCAATAGAGCAAAGTAACAGCTCGAAAGTAATTTCTTTTTTTTTCAAGTTAAAAAATAAAAAAGTTATACGACTCTTTCTCGGTCAAAATCCACGTTTTTTGGGACGCACCTGTTCCTCTGAGAGAAAATTTCTCGGAGATCGTTGCTTCTTTTAGGATGTTCCCTTCATGGTTCGATAGAGCTAAGTGATGGCTCAAAAGTACTTTTTCAATAATAAATGCATCAAAGTTAAACAGTTTCTTGTGTTTTCTGTATTTCAAAAGCAAATATTTTAACAGAAATTGAAAATTTTGTATTTTGAATGCTGAGTGATTTGAATTAACTATCATTCGCACGAATCTTCTCAAGACTTACTAAAATCCCATCCGAAATCGTTTTAATTTTATTTGAAAATTTTGCTTCCTTCTCTATCCTACACTGCTAAAAATTTCTGTTAGAACTTTACATTAAATGTATTGGAAGTTTATTTTCGAGACCTGAGGTAACGTTCTAATAGATGATATTGTAGTTTTCATATGCTGATATTGTAATATTGTATTACATGTAATGTAATGTTGCGGAAGAAAGTTTTAAAAAAGATCGAGATTCGCAGGCACGGAGAATCGAACTCTAACCGCTCAGCTATAAGTCGAGTGCGTTACGCACTAGATTAACAATGTACAATTCTCATATAACATTAATAGAGGGTCACTCGTATTGTGAAAGTGTTGCAAAATCGCAAACATTTTTAACAGTGTACGAAATACATTTCCATAAAATATTAATCCAATTAATCTTCATATGTGAAATTTACTACTAAAATTATGTGTGCATAATTCAGTTTTTATTGTCCTTATACTTACTCCGCCCTTTTCGGTGCGCATGGAGCGGGGTTTAAGTTCTACTTTTCAATCCCTAGGGAGCTAAAAGTACTTTCACTCCCCAGGGAGTAAAAAGTGACGTCTGAGGTGAATAATGAAAACTATCAAGCGATTATTGCTTAAACGTTTTTTTATTGCTTAGACAATTGTTTTTAAGAGAAGAGTTACAAGATAATGACATTTTCTAAATCGGACGAGTTTTAGGATTTATTAAAAGAACCAATGTATTTTAAACAACATTTATCTATTTGCTTAAGCAATTTTAGTGTGTTTAAATGTATTATGTAAGCCGACAACACAACGCTGAAAAAATGTGGTTTCTGCCATTTGATTATTTATTCTATTTTATTTTTACAAATATTCATTGACTTTTGAAATGATTGTTAACTATTTAAACCATTTTTTAGTGTTGAAGCAATTGGTTTTAGCATGAATTTGCAAAACGATAACATTTTAAAAATCAAACGAGTTTTGTAATCAATGTTAAGAACCAATGTATTTTAAACAACAGTTATCTAATTGTTTAAGCAATTTTAGTGTGTTTAAATGTATTATGTAAGCCGACAACACAACGCTAAAAAACGTGGTTTTTGCCATTTGATTATTTATTCGATTTTATTTTTAAAACTATTCACTGATTTCTAAAATAACTGTTAACTATTTAAACCATTTTTTAGTGTTGAAGCAATTAGTTTTTAGCATGAATTTGCAAAACGATGACATTTTGAAAATTAAGCGAGTTTTGTAATCAATGTTAAGAACCAGTGTATTCATCGTAACAATTCTGTAATCGTTTAAATAATCAGAAAGTGTATAAATGAACGTTAAAAGCTGAAAATGCTCAAAAAATATGTTTTTTTCGATATTTTATTATTTATTGGATATGTTACTAATATTTATCTACTAGAAAACTTGTTTGATTTTTAAAATGTCATTATTGAGCAAATTGTTGCTTAAAACCAATTGCTTAAACAATAAAAAATGATTTAAACAGTTAAAAATCATTTCAAAAGTTGATGAATGTTTGTAAAATATCGAATAAATATAATTGAGTAGCAAAAACCCACATTTTCCAGAGTTGCGTTGTCGGCTTACAAAATACATTCACATACATTAAAATTGTTTAAACAATTAAATGAATGTTGTTAAGAATACTTTGCTTTTTCAAATTAATTCTAAAACTCGTCTGATTAGGAAAATGTCATTATTTTGCAATTCCTCCCATAGAACCAATTGTCTGAACAATATAGAACTGTTTTAATAACAAAAAATTATTTTGAATGTTAATAAAAATGTATGACACATAGGTTATTGATAAACTGGGAAAAAACGGTGGGAAAAAGTTAACAAACTTCAATACATCGCAAAACTCTCATTTCACCGATTCTGCTCAAATTTTCAGGGTACCATTTTTTCGGGTCCATGGACAATTTTAGAGGGCGGCATGGACAAAATTCCGAAATCGATGTTTTGGACCACCTTAATAATCTAGTGTTTATTAGGGTGGACCAAGAAAAAAGTTTGAATTTCATTTACGGAAATGCCCAGTTTTGTGATGTTCCCGAAAAAAATGAAGACGTATTTTTTTTCGATCGGATAATATTAACAGGTGCCACCCACCCTCTCAATTTTCCTGTTATAAGAAGGGAGAGTCTATGTATAACTAATTATTATTTGTTTAATTTGCTGTATTTTAGTGCAGCTACTTCGTTAAATGAACCGTGATGAACTATAATAAAATTATTCAATAAAAGTCTGCCCGCTGCGCGGGCACATTCTCATCGCTAGCTGTGCGCGCGTCAGATGGATCACACGCTTCGCGCTCGGACATGTTTAGACCTCACGCCTCGCACTCGGAATGCTTTCCCAATTGTTTATTTCATTAATTATGCAGATTTCAAAAAAAAAAATTAGCAAAACTATCTCTGATTTAGATCCCAGTTTATCCATGCATCTTCATATGTTCAATTTTCTACGTAATTAAGTATAGGTAAAGATTAAGTTTCTCAAATCTCTGTAGACTTTGAGGCACACATTCTCATCGTGACACTCGTGCTTCGCGCTCGATTTTCCACAAACATTTTTTAATGTACTTTTATTTTTTAAGCTGTACCTCACAAAAGAAATCAAATGCGCTTTTTAATATAGGAATAGAATCTACGTTAATTTGTAGGTTTAAGGCTATACTCTACGTAGGCCATGAACTTGAAAGCAACTTTGATTGCTTAATGCTATATGAAAAATGAATTAAAATTTGTTGTATTCTATATGAAAACTTGCTATTATTCATATTATTTAACTAAAAGTATTAAACTTTGGTCTGGGACTGCTTATTTGGATGATACAAAAAAAAAACATAAACGTAGTTTTGCTCAAAATTGGAATTTTCGATATTTGCATAATATTTTCGATGAATAAAACAAAAATATCGAATTCCATCAAAAAATAATTCAGACGAATTTTGTAGGACTTTTTATTAGATACAATTCTTCTTTAAAACTTTTTTCCGTACATCGCATCTTTGTTGAAATACTGGAATTTTCGATTTATTCATATTATTTTCGATAAATCAAACTAAAATGACAAATCCTATCAAAAAACACTTGGAAAAAATTTTGTAAGACTTTTTAAAAGATAGCGTTCCTTTTTGGGCCCTTTTTCCGTATTTCGCGTATTTTGACTCAAAACTGGAATTTTCGATTAATAAAACAAAAACATTGAATCCTATCAAGAAATAGTTACAACAAATTTTGTAGGATTTTTTTAATTTACAGTTCTTCCTTGCGACTTTTGCCCGTAAATCACGTCGTTCGGCTCAAAATCAGAATTTTCGATCTTTTCATAGTATTTTCAATAAATAAAACCAAAATGACGAATCCTATCAAAAAAGATCTGAAGAAATATTTGTCGGAATTTTTAAAATATACAATTCCTCTCAGAACTCTTTTCTCCTATTTCGCGTAGTTTGGCTCAAAATTAGAATTTTCGATATTTTCCTAGAATTTTCGATATTTCTCTAGAATTTTCGATAAATAAAACAAAAATATCGAGTCCTATCAAAAAATAGTTGAAACAAATTTTGTAGGACCTTTTCGAAGATACAATTCTCTTTCGTGACTTTTTCCTGTGTATCGCGTCGTTTGGCTCAAAATTGGAATTTTCGATATTTCCTAGAATTTTCGATAAATAAAACGAAAATATCGAGTCCTATCAAAAAATAGTTAAAACAAATTTTGTAGGGCCTTTTCGAAGATACAATTCTTTTCTGTAACTTTCACCCGTATATCGCGTCGTTTTGCTCAAAATTGCAATTTTCGATATTTTCCTAGA
>JAUMHM010000050.1:9601238-9619811 GCA_032362435.1 Melikaiella ostensackeni | reverse complement strand
GCGAAGCTCTTCACCTGGGTTGATTGCTAGAGAGATTGATCAAGCGACTAGTGTCGGAGCGACGTTGTGAGATTGATGTAAAACCTTTTCCTTCTCCTGCTAAACATCCCGTACCCAAATTTACCATACAAACTCTTTCATCCCCAGTAGTGAAACGAGATCAGAACCGAACGAGTTACGCTTACCCTGAAAGGGATTTGGCTTGATGGTATAATAATAATAATAATAATAATAATAATAATAATAATAATAATTGAGTGTGAAAATAAAACAGCGCGACAACGTGAAGTTTCTCATGAAACTTGGAAAACCTGACACAGAAACGTATAATTTATTGAAGAAAGAGTATGGTGATGAGTGTCCATCTCGTAATGGAAGTTGTCGATTGGATTAAAAAATTTAAGGAGGGGAGGGAAGTGATTGAGGACGATCTGCGTCCAGGCCGTCCTCGCACATCGAAAACCGATGATAACATCGAAAAAGTGAGTAAAATTATTCGAATAAATCGATGCCTAAGCATCAAGCAATTACTGACAGTGAACATCGATAAAGAAATTGTTGGAAAAATTTTCAACGAAAGTTTACACGCGTAAGAAAAAAAATCCTCAAATGTGGAAGAACGGCTCGTAGATTTTTTACAAGGACAACGCGCCAGCACACAAAGCGTTGCCTGTCCAGAGGTTTTTGGCGACGAACAAGATTCCCGTATTGGAGCACCCACCGTACTCACCTAATCAGCCCCATGTGATTTTTTTCTGTTCCCGAAGGGGATAACATCTCCATTGAATAATTAGGTAAATAAGAATTGTTACAGCATCAGTCCGGTTATTTAAAAGCCACACAGCCATCCGACTGCCATCCGAAAATGACATAGGCTCGCAGCAGAACCGCGGTAAATGAGATGGGTGAGATGGGTGGCCATGTTATGGTCTCGGTTTTTTTTTCGACACCATTCATTTTCAGTTGTTAAAAATTTGCATAGTGATAATTGTGCTCGTAAGTAATAACGGAAAAAACTTTATGATCACATCCTATAAGTTGAATGTATGTGGGAGCTTTAAATGGGTCATCTTCGAAGACTTTTTGTCATATCTATAACATGATTTTCAGCAATTGCGGCGTTTTTTATTCGAATAACCTTGCTTTTTAAATTTCTAAGCGGTATGCTTTGAAACCACAATGTTTTAGCTAAAGTTTTAGGTAACGAATAATTTTCCTGCACAAATCCTTCTTAACAATAAGAGCGTTAGAACTTTGTCGTCAGGATTTCTTCAAAATAGAACAAAATTGCATTATCTTGTTTTAACATGCTTAACAGTATGCACATGAAGCTTTATTACACATCAAATTAAAGTTCAGACCTCTATTTTTATTTTTAAATTATATCAATTTATATATGTGAAAAAGATTTTTTGTAATGCATAATTGAAATCATTATTTTTTCGCCAGTAAAAATTCCGATTCATCTCCGCAGCCTCGTTTTCTAGAGAACAACAAAATAATTTTAAATACTATGACCAGAATACACCATGAAGAATGCTTGTATATTAAAAGATGTTACGAAAATTACCTAAATAAACTCGCTTTTGGTTAAAATTGATGCAGATATACTCAAGAGACATAAATAATTATTCAATGTATAAGTTGATTATTATAAACAATTCATTGAAATAATTTCTTCAGTATATAAGTTTGTTGTAGAAAAAAATTATTTTGTTTTAAAATCATTCTAATTTATCATTAGTGTGGTCTTAGTAAAGAAAAATTGTCATAAGTTGAAAATTTATAAATATGAATAATTTTTTGAAAGCTATTAATTCCCACGGGCAGATAAGTTGACATAGTAGAAAATTTAATGCTGGTATGAAAACTTTTCATGAAAAGACGATTTTGCATGAAAAATAATTGAAACTTTTGATTGCTCAAACAATTTTTTTTTAATGTGAGCTACGAAAAAACTATTAGCACCATTTGATCCTACGCGAAAAATTACACACAGTCCATGTGTGAGACGATTTTTTTTCTCAACCCTACATCTTATGTAGTATAATTAAATGCGTAAGCGGGTGTCGTACGATGTAATTGTTTATTTATAGTACATTACCAACAGGGTTGAAAAAAATTGTCTAATACACGTACTCTGTGTAATTTTTCCCGTCGAATCGAATGGTGATATTAGTTTTCTCGTAATTGACATTTTTAAGCAAATTAAAAAAAAATGTTTAAACATTCGAAAGTTCAAATTTATTTTCATAAAAAATCGTCTTTTAATGGTATTTTCTCAGATTCCATGTTTCGTGTAAATCCAGTAATTTGTTCAACTTGTCTGCCTTATTTGATCAGCCATTTCGTTTTTTGAAATTTTGACTCCAGAATCGGAATCAGCAACTCAAAAAATCACATACAGGCGTAACTAGAATGCATTTTTGTACATTTTTATGGGTTCGCCGACTTTTGGCCACGGAACCGGGTCTCCTGGCTCACTGTGAACTGATGTGGTGCAAAACTACCCTAAAAAAATATAAATATTTTTTAGAAGTAATTTTGCGTAAATCACCTTTTTACTTTCGAAGGTCGAATGAATTCATTACAGGGAAAAAATATTTAAAAATCTAAAAATTTGTTTACCACAAAAATCGAACTGAAAAGAGTCCCTTCAGTAGAATCACTCATATAAGTTAATTTTTAAACACCTCATCATAAATAACACAAACCGTGCTTATCTTTCAGCCCAACTAGGATTGGTGAAAAATATATATAATTAATTCCTCAAATTTTAAATGCATAATATGATGTAGGTTATATTTTTTAATAAGGTAAAATCTTATGAAGGTACAGATATGACTTTTTTGATTGAATAATAAAAATGGTACCTTTGAAGTTAATGAGGACTTTTTGCTTGTGGATATTTCTTCCAGAAATATGTAATTTTGGAATTGATACCGATAAAGCGAGCGTGCAAAATAGGCTTGTGCTCGCTTACACGTCAGCCTATTAGCATTTGTGCATTGTGCGGACCACATTAACATAGATACGTAGGTCAAGATTGCTCTTACTCTGTTCTGCCACGCAAAGCTTACGAGTTGATCGCGTGATGACACGGTATATGACGTCTTTGTTCAGGGAACCTATATGACATCATCAATTAACTAAGCTGAAGAATTTTAAGAATTAAAATAATTTCAAAACTGATTGACTTGACAGAAAACTAAAATCACTGAATAAATTAACATTCATCCATTTTTGTATATGAACCTTTTTCACGCGCTGATTACGAATAAGATAGTGAAGCTTAGCGTAAATTCATTCTTTATGACAAAAACCATGAAAAACGTGGTTTTTCGCATTTATCTCAGTGAATACAAAAAATTTCGTGAAACATTTGTGACAAAAGTTGTAGATCTCATTAGAGCACACATTTTCTATTCTATCCATTTTTAGCATATGAATAATAGTTTTCAAAATATTGGATGTTGAAAATGAAAAATCACAATGATTTCATATTTCTTAAAGTATTTCTGTGACCACGAGATATTGGAAAGGGGTTGCAGTGTGACCTAAACTATTTCCGTGTCCAGTCACAGGGGTGCCTTCCCGCTCCCCAAATGCTCGAAAATAATGAAGACGCACCCGAAGGCGCGAACGTTAAAGAAAGACCCTACCCCTATCGTACCTCACCTTGTTACAACTCCTGAACTTTGTCTATCATTTTCTGGAAAACTATCATCTTGACAGTAAAAATAATTGAAATATAAAATGTGCATTTCGATGAGATCTACCATTTTTTTCCGAAATATTTTTCGAAATTCTCATTATTTACGGAAATAAATGGAAAAATCCATGATTTTATGAGTTTTTAAAATGGTTTTTGCCATTCAAATCAGCTTTGCACCAATTCCCACTATCATATTCATAATCAGCGCTCAAAATACGTGAGTATACGTAGCTTTGAAAAAATCGGAAGTCCGACGTTTTCTGAACTACACCTAACTCATTAAGCTAGTAATTAAAAATTACTTCTAAATGACCTTATGTTATAAAGTGTTTCCAGCAGTGGAAGACTGAATATCATAAATAAATTCACCATTTTGCCATCCTTCAACAAATATCCCTTCTTTAAGAGAATTTACTGTAAACGATTGTTGAAAGTAATGTTGAGACTTTTAAGATATTTCTGGTAGGAATCAGTCTAATCGAGCATCTATTTATAACATTTATTTGAAAACTGCAAAATTAAACGATTGGTAGTGACACTACCGACTTTTTTAGAAATTTCTCGTGTAAAAATGAATGCTTTACGTTTTCAAGACTACGCATTTGTTCACAAGATATGTTCGAATAATGAATCATTTTCATTCAAATTTTATTATACAGAAATCTTCATTAAAAATTAGTGAAAGTAGGCGGCAGGCGCCTACAAAAAAGCGTTTCGTAGCCTATTCAGTCATTAATAAAGTCGTTCAAATCTCCCTATCCCTATCCCCTCCCCAATTTTCTCCTCTTTCCCCCTTACTTCCCCTCAACCCCCTTTAATCACTCCCCTTTATTTCTCCCATCTCTCCTTAATTTCCCTCACGTCCCCTCATTTTCACTCACTTTACCACATTTCCTCTTACTTCCCTTATTTCCCCCATTTCGCCTTACTTCCCCTTATATTCCCTCATCATCCTTTCCTCACTTCCCCTTATTTCCCCCATTTCTCCTCACTTCCCCTCGATTCCCCTCATTTACCCACCTCCACTCACTTCCAATCACTTCCCCTTTTTTTATACGACGGACGGACACCCAACCGTAACCATAAGGGTTTCTGTCCGGGAGTACGAAACCCTAAAAATTATTTCCATTCATATTCAGTTCGAAGACTTTGCGAATAAATTATTAAAGTTTTACTAATTATGAAGAAACTACTTACTCTCATACATTTTTTGTATTAATTATAAACAAATTCAATTATTTTATATATTGTTCGCCTTTGGCGAACGTTTATATCGATCGTTTCTGTAATAATTTTAAACACTTTCGAATAAATGTGCATCTTTTCAAGAAAAAACTGGAAAGACTGAATTCAGAAATGAAAAATGTTTTTATCTGGCTTAATAATTAACAACAAATTATGTCAATTTTAATATAGAACAGATTTAGGTAATTGCTCCAAGGATACTGAATTTCACCCTTCTGTGCCATCTTGCAATCTCTTAAAATTAATTGGCGTAGTAATTCTTATTTAACTTTGGCTAATATTAATGTTTAATTTAATATTTGGCATGAGGACATATTTTAAATTAGGGAAACTCGGAATGCAGGAAATGAAGAATACTTTTTTTCTTTTACGGTGCAAGCACTTCAACTGGTTTATTTAAAAAGTTTAAATTGCAACTGTGTAGAAAATGTTCAGTCGAATGACATGGGTCTGACATGCTTCACCATCAAATCATCATTACAAGGGCATCACTTAATCCTTACCTGAATTTGGATCTTAAAGAATTTCTTTTCCGTCCAATCTTCAAACCAGTTCATTTTGCGTAAAAAATGCACACAAGAATTACTGGGTAATCATGAAGCAAGGTTGGTCGGGTGCATTACATTCTGAACCTAAGATGAGCGTGTGAAAGAATTAAGATGTTCCGAAAGTTTTGTGTTAAATATTCACGCACATTTCAGAAAATTTTCGACTAAAAAAAAGTTGTTGCTGAGTATTATCTAGTTTAATATACATTGTGTCCCAGAACTCAAGGTACATTTTTTATATTTTTGAATTCCTCAATGAAAATGGGGCCGAAAATGTAATAACATTTTCGACGACAGTTCATGTGACACCGATGAGAGTGTGTGCATGAAGAAACGTGGGTTGTGTAATTTCGAATTTGCAGAAGGTTGTGAATGTCACTTATGCAACTTCACACGGTACTTCGGCGACGAGATACTAAACTTAAAAAATATCTTTTCTCCAAAAAACGTTGCCAATAGATTTTACATATTTATGGTAAAAAGATATGATACCCGCGTTACCCATACAAAATGGTACTCTGAGGAAGATGCCATATGAAAAATATGTGCATATCTTATTATGTATCATTGAGTACTTTACTTATAATTTGACTAAGACTAATGCTGTAATTTTTCTAATTTTACAATTTTTACAGATGTTTATGGTTTTCATATCCATTTTAGATATTCTTTAATCTACTCTATATTTGAGTTTATCAAATATTCTGTCAATATAATTAAAATGTCATCTTGGCACTTATAAAAAACAAAATAATTTTGCTAGAAGGAGGTACGTAAAATTTAAGGTATAATAATGAAATTCCTTTTTTTACCTTCTTAATCTAAGATAATGGACAATTTTCTAAATTTTCATTTTAAGGGCTGAGACTTTCTGAATGAACTTCATGAAGTCTGTTGACAATTTTCTAATATGTGGTTTTTACAAGAGGTAGATTGGACGATATTGCCAAAAAAAAACGAAAGTTTCGTACAGTTTCGTCTCCGTATTTCAAAAAAATTTTGTGAAGAAATTGTTGTGAAAACAGTTTTTTCAATCTTCCGAAATAATTAAATTTTATAATAAAAACAAAAAAGCGGTGAACAAAACATTGAATTACACATTCCCTGGATTTTCGCCGCAAGAAGTTATAAAGGAAGGGAAAAAAATTTTGTTATTACGTAATCTTAATTTTCGAGCTTTGGTAGTAAGGATTTCAATGAAATTAAGAAAAATTAGGGTAATGGGATGGAGGTTATTGGAGGAACGGTAAAAAATATCGTAGAATTTTATCCAATTAGTAAAAAACTGAGATTAGCTGCATTACAAAAAGATTTCTTGATAAAATGCACGATTCGTGGGGTCGTTCCAAAAAAAATTTGATATTAACAAGAAAGTTTGATTCGATTTTAATAATAAAAGACACAAAGAGACCTTCAATGAAAACACTGATAAATTTAGAAAATCTATTTTGAATCTGGTTACAAAAGATTGCCATGCTACAAATGAAAATGAACTTTATTGTCGAAAATTAGCTTTTTCTGGTAGAAACTCGAGTAGAAACCTAATCTTTTTTGGCTGAAAATTCATATTATTGGTTGAAAATTTATGCAACTATTTTGTTGAAAAATAATGTATTTTGTTGAAAATTCGTCTTTTTAATAAAAAGTTAATCTTTTTGGTTGAAGGTTAATTCTTTTTGTTTAAAAAATTTACTGTTTTGTTGAAAATTCGTCATTTGGGTTCAAAATTCAAATAAGTACTTTGGTAGAAAATTCAACTATTTCATGACAAATGAACTTTTTTGTTGAAAGTTTATATTTTCGGATTGTAAATTTAACTGTTTTGTAAAAAATTTGCTTTTCTAGCTTCAAAATTCAACAATTTGGTGGGAGATTTTGTTCTTTCTTGACTAAAAAATTTTTCTTGGTTGAAAACTTCGTCTTTTTAGTTGAAAATTTAACTATTTTGTTGAAAAATCATGTATTTTGTTTAGGATTCGTCTTTTCTGATAGAAACTTAATCTTCTTGGTTAAAAATTCATCTTTTTGGTTCAAAACTCAACTGTTTTTGGTTAAAAACTTATGTTATTCGTTGCAAATTCGTCTCTTTCGATACAAACTTAATCTTCTTGGTTGAAGAGTCATCTTTTTTAGTTAAAAATTCAACTTTTTCGTTGAAATTGAACTTTATTAGCGAAAATTGATACTTTCGGGTTGAAAATTCAACTGAAAATGTATGCAAATATTTTGTTGAAAAATAATGTATTTTGTTAGAAATTCGTCTTTTTTAATTGAAAGTTAATCTTGTTGATTGAAGCTTTATTCTTTCTGGCTGAAAAATGTACTGTTTTGTTGAAAATTCGTCATTTGGGTTGAAAATTCAACTATGTATTTTGGTAGAAATTTCAACTATTTTATGGAAAATGAACTTCTTCGTCAAAAGTTTATATTTTCGAATTGAAAATATAACTTTTTTGTAGAAAATTGCTTTTTTAGCTTCAAAATTCAACAACTTGGTGGAAGTTTTTGTTCTTTCTTGACTGAAAAATTCTTAATCATTGAAAATTCGTCTTCTTGGTTTAAAATGTAACTATTTTTTTGGAAAATCATGTATTTTGCCAAAAATTCGACTTTTCTAATAGAAACTTAATCTTCTTGTTTGGAAATTCGTCTGTTTGGGTTGAAAATTCAACTTTTTCGTTAAAAATGAACTTCATTGGCGAAAATTGATACTTGATACTTACTTCAATTTTTGAGATGGCGAATATGTTATTTTAGCCAATATAGAAAAGAAGTTTGAAAAAATTTAGGAATGCAAAGTGAAATAATAGTTGCATCTTAAAAAATGTGTCAAAAAGTGACAATAGTGGCATAAGTCTGAATTTTTCTTTGTAGTCACTGATTGAAATCAGTTAGGATTTTTACTGAAAACCAGTGAAATCTCACTGATTCCAATTGAGAGAGTAGTATGTATTCTGGAACATCCATTTAACGGCTGTCTCGTGTATGGCCTGCGATGGCCGTGAAGCTCTTCCAAGAATTTCTATATCGTAAACATTCAAGGCCGAATGAACCATTTCCAGTAGAAATATATAATATTAATTAACTGTATTTTGTAAAAATGTAGATTTTTGTTATCATAAAGGATGGACTTCTTTTAATAATGGAACCTAATCAATAAAGAGAGAATTTTCCACGTGTACTTAAACATAAACGCGAAATTTGCACGCGATTGTTCGGACTGCCCGCCCAGTGGCTACGGAACTGCTCAACTCCGCTGAGCTCACAAGACCTCTCTTTCGGCTCCTTGGACCCCCTCATCCGCGAATTCAAGCCGGCGGAAATTCTAGGACGACGGTATATGGAGGGCCGTTATATGAGGATTCCAGTGTACTTATAAAATAAACAACTAATATCGAATAAGAAATTTCACTTACTAAACATATTTGGTAACATAATTTGAGGTGCATACCATATAATAGTTCTGCAACTAATTAATACATATACCTATCAGGGGAAACCAGTACGAAGTGGATAGAAAACTTTTAAAGTTATAATATTGATAAACGATGAACAAGTGGGAAAAATATTACATACCAAATTAAAGCTGGAACATTCATTTTGAAGACAGCAATGCCATCAAATCAATTATATTAGCCATTTGTCGTATATTTTATACTTTTTGAAAACGTTTTAATTTTATTTAGATGGTACTCTTCTCGTTCGAAGTTATTGTTTACATTTGAAACTTTTTCGAACAGTTTTCGAAGGACATTAAGTATAAAATCCTAAAACAATAATCAAAAACTGTTATCCAACAGAAATTTTAATTTATACATTAACTATTTTTCACTAAATTATAAAATTCATTTAAAAGTTGTTTGGTTGGTAGCACTTACTTGTTTGTGTTCTCAACCTAAAAGCAAAAAAATTACTTTGATACCCAAGCCTAAACTGTTAACAATTTATTCACCTCGTACCGAACAACACTTCTCATAAACAAACGTAAAATATATTTTCGATTGAAATCAAGAGGACCAATCATTACACAGTTTTGAAGCTAAGAGTTTGACCAATTGATGGAACCAATGAAAGAATAATGAGAGCAATTTATTTGTTTAGAAAATGATAATCTGTCAGCAGACAAAAATTTCATCGCTATGTCAAAAACACATTTTTCAATTTTCTAATTCAAAAAAAGAAAGTAAGTGGTAAAAAGGCTAATTATGAAACTCGTTCTGAATATTACTACTCATAAAAACATACTATAGAACATTTGTTTTGAAACCCAGTTACTTTTTCGCATTATTCAGTTCTTACTGGTATTCACCTCGTACTAGTTTCCCCTAAATGAATTTTCAGTTCCACCTTATTCTATATGAAACAGTGGACGAGTAAACATATTTAATCCTCTCAGTTTACGAACTTTTATCCATAATGTCCGCAGCCAATTATGGAGACCGCTTAGGCAAATTAATTTCCAAGCTTCAGAAAATGTTGACGCAATGATTTCTGAAGTTCTATTCTCGGGCCAGGATTCTGCAAATGCCCACTTTGCAGTTTACCTTTCAATTCGTCGGTTTTATCCGTTGGAAATGAGCTATTAAAACTTTTTGTGAGACCATGAGAAGACTTACGTTGGTCGTCTGTGTGCCACAATACACCTCTCTTGGAATACCCTCAATGTTATATGTAAGGACCAGGATATAAAAAGACGTATGTGAAATATAGATACATTCTCCCCTCAGGCGTCGATTTCAATCTGACCAATTTAAAAAAAACTTGTCTGAAATTTACGCTTAGATATGCCCAAAACTTTTCCTGCCGAAAGTTTTGATTTATGAACTCTTTGGATGTTCCTTTTTCAGTACACCAAAAATTTTCATAAGAACCCACAAAATTTGATCTTGGCACTATGATCTATTTCCTTCATTTCCCTTGTCCCGCGTACATGAATCTTGTAATAATTTTCTCAGCTTTCTTCAATTTTACAACTAATTTAAATGTTGACCTGGTACTTATCGTAAAATAAGGTTGCCATGAGGTTTTTGCATACAATTTTCAATTTTACAACTAATTAAAATGTTAACCTGGTACTTATCAAAAAATAAGGTTGCCATAGGATTTACATACATTCAGGTAAAAGAAATTATACCCTGGATGCCTACAAAAAATAGTATTTTGAGAATGATGCCATATTAACGACATGTGCATATTATGTACCACTGAGTACTTTATTTACATTTTCTCTAATCTTATGATTTCTTACAGATGTTTTTGATTTCAAATATATTTAATATGCTTTCAGTCTAGTATACATTTAATTTTTCAAAGTATACTTTTAATATAATTAAAATGTCATCCTGGTACTTATTATGAATAAAAGAAGGTTGTCAGAAGGATGTACATAATTTAAGATATAATATTTAAATACAAATAAAATTAAATTTCACATTTAAATGTTAAAATATTTTACTATCTTATTATTGTCTCTTTGGAATAAATTCTGAATCTTGATATTTGGGACTAAGACTTTCGTATAGTTTCCTAACATCTATTGGCATTCTTCGAACACATGATTTTTACGAGGGTTTGGGACTAGTTATTCTCTCTCTCAAAAAAAAAAAAATGATAAAACGTTTTGTTTGCATAAACTGATTTTAAGGAATTAACGAAAATCAAATTTCCGTATGAGCAAAAGAAACGATTGAAAAGATGTTTTATTTATCTTACTGTTTTAATTTACAGATGTGAATCAACAAAGACTTTAAACGGCAAAATAATTTTACGTCTCTTAATTCAAATTCATATTACCTAGATAATGTATGGTAATGAGAGAAGGGACATTTTATCATATTTCAAGTTCAAGTTTGGTTTAAAATCAACTTGACTTAACTTGAAAAATCAATACTTTGCCTAATCCAAATTGAATTAATAATAATAAGAATTCATTTATTTTCAATTCTGAATTGGAACCCAACGAAATTGAGTTATTTGACATCTAAGCGTGCAAAATGAAACAATATCCAATTAGAAACGTTCAAAGTTGAACACTTTTCAAATATTTCAAAATGAAACTGTGAGTCAAAACTTAAATTATTTGAAACATAGGCGTTCGAAATTGAATAAACCTCAATTGAGCTATTTTTTCTATCAAAAAATTAAAAAATTTTCAAATTGAAACACTGTAATAGAACGAGATTCAAACGGCGAAATAGGTTACGATTAAGCCCTAATAATTTATCTCTTATTGCTAAAAAAAATTGTCCATATAAATTAGATATATTAAATACTAATAGAAAGTGCATACAAAACAAATTGAGTTTTGCACTAATTGAAATCTCAATTTGGTAATAACCTCATCCAAACAGAACGTGATCCTAGTATGAATTCAATTTTTAAAGAGAATCTTATCACGTAACTGAGCAAACAACACATCCAAAATATTTCATACAATAATTACGTTTACTTATATATTGGTCTTTCTTTAGTAACTTGAAAAATCATCTCTCTTTCACAATTTATAGCCATGGCTTATTGAACAAAACTTCTTGCTACAAAACCTTATTTAATAACTATTTTATAATATTTCTTACCTTTATTTACAATATTTCAATTTCAGTGAGAATAAATTTTGGAAATTTTCACGGCCTTCTTATTAACAGCGCGATAGAAAATAGAGTTTCAAAATTATTCAGTTTGGCAAACACACAAAAATAATCGACAATTTTTCTTCAATAACTGATTTTTTTCCGCATTTCGGAATTTCAACGGAATTATAATCACCTTACGAGGTGTGGCTATTAAATACCCGGACTGATTTTTTTGTCCTTGCTTGGGGCCTCGGCGACAACAAGCTCTGATACTGATCTGTGTTCTCTCTCCCCTTCCTTCCAAATTTTAAGGTTGTACAACTCTCAGTGCGACAGTATCCTTTGTTCGAAGTTGACCGTCTACCTGAGTTCCGCTGGAATTATGTTCTATATGAAAAAAGAACAACGCGTCAACGTGGCGTGAACGTTAAGTTTCTCGTCGGAAGGCGACAGGAAAAGTCAGAACTCATGAGAAAATGTTCAGAAATTGTCGAAACTTGGGTACAAAGAGTAATCCCTTTTTTATGGTCCAATTGCACCGAAAGTGAAGTGGCTCAAAACCTAATCCCCTTTTGTATTCCTCAAATTATTTACGTCATTTATTCATATTTATTTATGAAATCACTCTTCACTTATATTTTATTATTAATATTCATATACTATATGATTCGGTTGGCGAATCTGAAAATGATGTGCCTTTTGACGTATCCTATTCTATTTACGAGATACATTATATTTATTCGAATTTAAAACTTAAAAAAAATGTCGGATATCCGAAGTCGTTCAAACACGCAGATTCTGAATTTCTACTTTTCAAATTTGTAATTTTGAAATTAAAAAAATTTTAATACACTCATTTGCGTAACCGCAAAGAACCTTAGGTAGCTCACTATTGATGTCGTTACCCTATAAGAAGAAATTAATTTTATTGAAAGAAAAGTGAATCGATCAAAGATTTTATTAATGTTAAATAATAATATATGTACTTGAATTATTTTAATGAATTTCACTAATTGTTGATTAATTTTGATATTTAACAGTTGAATTTTTTGAAATATTAGAATAGTGAAAATTGAAATTAGCTATAATTAACATTAAAATTAGAATGTGTTTTGGACTAGGAAAAAGATTTTGCAAAAGGTCTTAAACTATTTACTCCAAAATTCAAAAAAAACATCAAAGTAAACGATTACCAAATCAACAAAACAGTTCTTTCAGTGAAACTTATATTATACCTATACACTATCTGGAATTTTTATACTCTTTCAAAAAAAAAAAAAAAAAATGAAAAAGAGATGAGGAGTATTAAATGCTGCACTCGATTGAACTGAATGAAACGAAATAAAAATGTACATCAACTGGCGATAAATCTTTTAAGAATTGTGTTGTTACCCTCAACAACACAATTCTTGGTTGGAACCAGGCCCTAACCTCAAAATTAAATTGCCTCGTTTCACTCTATAAATATTAGAATTACATCTTCGTTTAATACTTACGGCCTACTCCTCTTTTGAATCGAGTGTGTATTTGGAGTGGGAAATTAGCTAATTTCATTACTTTTTGTGTAAAACGATTTTTTTGGATTCTAACCCGAGCATTCGAAAAAGTCGTTTTACACAAAACGTATTGAAATTAGCCCCCTTTTCACTTCGAAAAAAAAATTGTTTTAAAACAGAAGTAGGCCCTAACTATCTAACAAAGCTGTAATTCTAGCATTCATTGAGTAAAATGAGGCGATTCAGTTTTGAGGTTAGGGGCGTGGGACTGAAACGGCTCAATCACTCGCAGCGGCCCTGAAAATAAAAAATAACTAAAACCCCTTAAAATTACATTCACAGAACCCCTTAAATCTTTAAAATCCTATTGAAATCTCTTAAACCTTATGAAACTCCTTGATACTCTTTGAAAGATTATAAAATCATTTCAAATTTTTACAATCCGTTGAAATCCTATAAAATCCTTTAAAAACCCCGTGAAATTTCACGAAATCTGATGACATTTGAAATTTTATGAAATCCATTGAGATCCTGGAAAATTAATTTAAATACATTACTGAGTGCCTTAAAAATCCCTTTAAATTATTGAGATCCTCGAAAAATTTATAAAATCTCTTGAAAACCTTTGAAAATACATGAAATTTGATGACATTCCTTGAAATCCCTTGAAATCTCTTAAAATATTTGAAGTCCTATGAAATCCCTTGAGATCCGCGCAAATTCATTAAATTCCTTATTGAGTGCCTTCGAAATCCCTCAAATTTTTTGAAATCCTCGAAACTGTTACAAAAATCCTTGGAATCCCTTAAAAGCCCTTTTAAATATTTGGAAATCCTCTAAGATCCTTTTGAATCTTCCAAAAAAAAACTGAAATCTCATAAAGCCTATAAAATCCCTCCAAATCTTTAGAAATTCGTGAAAATTTTTTAAACTGTATGAAATCTCTTCAATTCCTAAAAATCAATAAAATCCTGGGAAATTTCTTGAAATTTTTCAAATCTCTTGAAAATTACTATGGAATCCTTTCAAATCTTCCAAAATTCCTGGAAATTTTTCATACTGTATGCAATTTGTTAATACCTAGAAATCAATATAATCCTGGAAAATTTCATGACATTTTTTAAAAGTTTTTGTAAATTGCTTGGAATCTTTCAAAATACCATAAAATCTTCAAAATCCTTTGAAATCTCTAGAAATCCCTTCAAATTATTGAAACCTATTTCTAATTCCTTGGGATCTTTTTTAAAAACTTAAAATATCCAAAATTCTTCAAAATCTCTGAGAATACCTTGAAGTATTTAAAAATGTCTCCGAATCTTTAAAATCATTTGAAATCCCTCAATTTTATTCTTGTGAATAGATTAATTAAAATCCATTAAAATATTTGAAGCCTTACCAAATCCTTTAATATCCTGGGAAATTTATTGAAATACCTTACTGAGTGCCTTTAAAATCCCTTTAAATTATTGAAGTCCTCGGAAATTTTTGTAAACTCCCTTGAAAATCCGTGAAATTACATTATAACTGATGATATTCCTCAAAATCCCTTGAAATATTTGAAATCTCATGAAATCCTTCAAGTTCCTGGAAAATTCATCAAAATATCTTATTGAGTTCCTTTATTATCTCTCAAAATTATTGAAATCCTGGGAAATTTGATAAAATCCCTTGGAATCCTTTGCAAATCCTTTTGAAATTTTTTGAAATTCTCTTAAATCTTTCGGAATCTTCTAAACTATCCTAAAATCTTATACAACCTATGGAATCCCTCCAAATCTTCCGAAATTCGTGGAATAGTTTATAATTTTATGACATTTTTTTAATACTGAAATATCAATAGAATCCTGGCTTTCTTCATTCATTAATTGAGATCCATTAACATATTTGAAATCTTTGAAAATCCTGGGGAATTCATTGAAATACCTCAGTGTGTGCCTTTGAAATCTCTTAAAATTATTGAAATCCTCGGAATTTTTTTCAAACCCCTTGAAATATCTGAAGTCTTATAAAATCCTTCGATATCCTGGGAAGTTCATTAAAATACTCTATTGATTGCCATTAAAATCCCTTAAAATTATTGAAATCCTGAAGAAATATTTTTATGTATATCTAATGGTGAGGAACGAAAATGAATGTTATAAAACTGTCCCGCGTGACTTTGCTCACATATGCCCTACAAAATTAACAGTACGAGTATATTGTTGATGAGATTAATTAGTTTTTATTATTAAAAAAGGTCCATCCTTTATGATAAAAAAATCTACATTTGTACAAGATACAGCTAATTAATATTATGTATTCCTACTGGAAATGGTTCATACGGCCCTGATTGTTTATGATATAGAAATTCTTGGAAGAACTTCACGGCCATCGCAAGCCATACCCGAGTCAGCCTTTAAATCAAGGTTTCAGCGTATGCTTCATTTCGTAACATACGTATTGTGCATGATACTTTATTACTCGATAATGGGCTACCAAAAGAGATCAGCAATTTTGAGGTTATGTTTTGTCCTTAAAATTATAATCCAGAGTCTTGGTAGCGGTACATAGAAAAAATTCCATTGAATTTGAACTTCTTTTCAACAAACTATATGTTCCTGTAGTGGATTTTTCAAGTTTCACTAGAAACTTCACGTTGACGCGCTGCTCTACTTTCACACTCAACATAATTCCGGCGGAGCTCAGGTAGACAGTCAACTTCGAACAAAGGTTACTGTCGTATTGAGGGTCGTACAACCTCGAAATTTGGTGGGTAGGAGGGGATAAGAACACAGATCAATATCAGACCTTGCTGGTTGTTGCCGAGGCCCCAAGCAAGCGGCAAGCAGGTCAGGCCGGTTATTTAATAGTCACACCTCGTACATTAGATCCGCCTTTTAAAATTTTCGATACTAAATTCGTAATCAGCGATTTCAAGATCTCTTTACTACAAAATTTAGTTCAAATCGAACGAAATCTTGCAATTTGTCCACATTTCTATTATCCTCATTTGCATGGCCCGTCTAGAAGGACGATATCTTGGAGACCAGAAAAGTTGCCATGAATTCTTTTCAACGAAAGGTGAAATTATACGGAATTTTCCTATGCTAACTCAAAAAATATAAAAAGATGCCCTATTTCCGGAATTTTTTACTTTTTTTTGGCTCAAAATTCAAAAAAATTTTGTTTAGTATGTTATAATTTTGAACAGCACAATTTTACCGGAAAAACCTCGAAGTTTCATTAAAATTCAATTCTGCCGTCCCAAATTCATTCAAAAGTCGTATCTGCATTCTGGATGACACCTGTCACTTTGACAAACTTCAGACAAAAATGATGAACATTAAACACCTTCTTTGTCGTTTATGTTTATGAACGTGTATTTTATACAGAATACTGCAAAATGTTAGATCATAAATCTAAACGACAAGGAAGGTACTAATGATTTTTTTTCTAAAGTCTCGTAAAGTGACGATGACTCATCCAAAATGCAGATACGACTTTTCAATATTTAAGACCGCATGATTAAGGACATGTACAGCGTAGGTCACGTGACTCGATTCCTACCTTATCCAAATTTTTTTCGACCAATTCCTATCTACACGAAAATTTCTCATGATTCGATTTTTCATCGCCTAATTTCACATGATAATCAGTTTTTCAGCGCATAATTGAGACATTTTTGAGTCCGAAAATTTAAACATTAGCGCGCAATTCACAGCGCCATCTACCAAGCCTCACAGTGAAGTAGTGAACCATGCATGCACTTAAAATTGTCATTTGTTAAATGTTCACCGCAGGCCCTCCAAGCCTCAATGCATTTGCCTGTTACAAAGTTTTGGCTACGAAGTCCGGTACACGACCACCGGTGGCACCACATGTGCCACACTAATAAAAACATCTTGTCAGTAATAAGCACGGTATGTTGTGTGTCATTGTTATTTACCGGCAAGTGTGAATATTTATTACAATTTTGATTGTACAATGACAGGCAATGACGTGTATTATAATATTGTAGAAAGTGAAAAATGTGTTGAGTGAGGTAGATATTGCATTACATTAATAAATTTGAAGCGTATTAATGAGTTTAAAAGCAACCTAACCTTATCATTATTGACAATTCAATCTTATAGTTAAATAGATTGAAGATATTAGTTATACAAAAAAATGGGTCGAACCTGTGCTGTAGTTTACTTAGCTGTAGTTTGCTTCCCATGAATCTTCAGATCATCAATTTTAACTAATTTTGTATTATTTTTTTACGTTTTTCACCAGTTCTCACTTCCGTCAAGCACGCGTCGTGAAAATTTATCGTGAATGTGAATGTGTGCTCATCATTGACATGAAAGCTTGCTTGTGTTGTGGCACGTGTGGTGCCCCCGGCGGTCGTGTACCGGTACTTCGTACCCAAGTCGACCAAAAACTTTGTCACGAAAAATGCATTGAGGCTTGGAGGGCCTGATTTACCGCTCTTAAATTGGAATTGTTTAATTTTGAAGTATTCAAATTGTGAATGCTACAACATTTAGAATCATTTTAAAAATTATACAATTTTAAATATGACTGACATGCCAAAAATGGGATTTCAATTGGCCCATGCTTGGGAGATCTTCTAAAGTATTTGAATGTAGCTACTACTTTGATCTCGAAACTCCGCGAATTGAACAAATTGAGAAAAATATTCAGTATTAATTTCATTCCTTCAAATTTTAATCATGAGTGAATAAAGCGAAATTGTGAAAATCAACGTATTTTATATTCATCATATCGCTGTTATTATTCTATAGTTTTTTTTCGCCCCCGGTTGTCAATGTAAATCAGCGAAAATCATTTATATAATCAATCATCTGATAAGAAAACTATTCCTCTGCAGAAACAGATTTTTATAATTTAATTTTTCAGCAATCTTTCAAAATTTAGTATCAATTTAATAATTATAGAAGTAATAGATTTAATGCTTTCACGATGATTCATTATGATGAAAGGAGGTGTTTCGGGTTTCAATCGTGTGCAAAACT
>JAUMHM010000050.1:9587070-9601138 GCA_032362435.1 Melikaiella ostensackeni | reverse complement strand
TCAAATTTTGATTTAAGAACAAATTGTGATTGTGATTGCATGTTGGTGCACTGCAATACACCATTTTTAATTTATAAATATTTATTACTTATTATACTTGGCAATTGGTGGTGGATTAGAATGTAACCTAATTCAACTGTCAAAGTATACAGCTCGAACTTGGCACTAAATTAAAAGGTACGAAAATGGCGATTAAGATGGCGGTGGAGCACTTCTGTATAATATAGCACTTTAATTAGACACTACCTACGATTTCCTAGACTGTGCGAAAATCCAGAAATCGGCTTTGCGTTGCGTGGGGCATGAAATGCAAAAGTGAATCCCAGTTTAAACATCATGAACACAAAATTACGAACATATAAGATAAAAACTCGCATTCGTAAAATAGAAAATGGCGGTGATTGATTTAAAAAACGTCCTCCACAGATGGAGCTGCAGTAGAAGTTATAAGACATACACAAAATAGCTATACTAATTTCGAGGTTATGGTTGTATATTTTGACGGGATAATTATATTATTTCGCGAAAATCATCAGATCTTGCCTAAAAGAACTGTTTTACTAATTCGAGGTTATGTTTGCAATTTTTTGCGGAAAAATTATATTATTTCGCAAAAATGGTCAGGTTTCGTCTAAAAATGTTTGCTAACGCGAAAAATTTGTTTTCGAAATACTTTGCTAATTTCGATGTTATGGTTACATGTTTTTGCGGAAAAATCATGTTATTTCGCGAAAATATTATTTCGACATCACAGCATAACCTCAAAATAATAAAACTTGTGAGGTTTTAAAGGGACTTGGGTTGTCGTCCCATTATCGCATTTTTCTGCTAGTTCTGCGGTCCACGTTTTGTCACTAGGCATTTCAGCCAATGACATCCTTCTAGTTATCCTCAGACCCTCTGTCATTAGCTGAGATGATTAGTGACAAAACGCCGAACGCATAAGTAGGCAGAAAAACGCCGACATGGGGCGGTACTCTTAGTGTTTTTTCTATAAAATAATCCATTTACCCTAGCAAACACCCAACATAACCTCAAAATCATGGAACTTGTGAGTTTTTAAAGGAACTTGGTGATTTTTCTATAAAATAATCCATTTCCCCCAGAAAACATCGAATATAACCTCAAAATAATGGAAATTGTGAGGTTTTAAAGGGACTTAGTAATTTGTCTATGAAATAATCCATTTCCTGCCAAAAACACCCAATATAACCTCAAAATGTTGAAATTTGTGAGTTTTGAAAGGGACTTCGTGCTTTTTCTGTAAAATAATTAATTTCCTGCTGAAGATAACTCGGGACTCTGACCCCGCCGGCATTTGCAGAGACATGGAGTATGAAAGAGCCTTTACGCCTAACGTCATTTTCAACTTTTACCAAAAGGACCACTTCTGATTAACACCTAAATTTGACAGATTTCAAAGGAACGAATATAGTTGACAAATTTGAGGAAGTTAGCAATTTTTAGAAGTGTGTTATTGTTTTGGATTATTACCTTTTTCTTTTTTGAAAAATAGAATAATCTGAATAGATTGGTTCTAAATCAACCTACAAAATTTGAGTTTGGCACTATGACATATTTCTTTCATTTACCATGTTCCATTTACATAAATCTTGTAATAATTTTTTTCAGGTTCTCTCAATTTCACAAATAATTAAAATGTTAACCTGATACTTATGAAAAAATAAGGATGCCAAAAGATTTTACATACATTCAGTGATGGGAAGTAACTAGTTCCTTTTAACTAGTTATTGTAACTAGTTACTTTTTTTGGTAACGATAGTTGTAAAGAAATTACTTTTGTAGGTAAGTAACGAATTGGTAACTAGTAAACATTTTTTCAGTAACAGTAACTATAAAAATTCATTACTTTTTTTAGTTACTTTCGAAATGTAGTTCACAAGTCTTTTTTACGAGAATCAGTCAATTTTATCATTGGTTAATTTCTCTTTGGTTAATAATGATTTTTTAAAATCGGGAATTAAACTATTCCATGTATTTTATTTATTATTTTATTTTAAAATTCGTCTTCTTTGGTTAAAAATTTTATCATTTGTTCAAAAATTTAATTATTTTGTTCGAAATTGAACGTTTTTGAAAGAAAAATAATTTCATTCAGTTGAAAATTCAACTGTTTGTTGGAAGTTAGTTTTTTGGTTGAATTAAACTGTTTTTGATTTGAATATAATTTTTTTCTAGTTGAAATATATGAACTATTACACTTTCATTTGAGGATTCATCTTTTTTCGTTGAAAATTAATTTTTTCAATTGGAAATTTAACTATGACATTTTCCGTTGAAAATTGATATTTTTTAGTTGAAAATTCATATATTTTGTTTAAAATTCGTCTTTTTTGGTAAAAAAAATAATATTCTTGGTTGAAAGTTCATCTTTTTGGTTTCAAATTGCACTATTTTTTGAAAACTGATCTTTTAGAGCTGGAAATTCATTTATATCGTTAGAAATTCATCTCTTTGGCTTCAAATTAAACAATCTTGTTAAAAATTCGTCTTTTTTGCTTGAAATTTAATCTATTACATTTTTTATTGAGAATTCACCGTTTTCGATAATAATTTTATGATTTGGTTGAAAATCAACTTTTTTGTTAAACTCGCCTTTTTGGATTGAAATCTTAAAAATCTGGTTGATTTTATTTCTCTCTTGACTGAAAATTCAACTATCTTTATGAAATTTCTTTTTCTGGTTGAATATAACTGTTTTTAATTCAAAATTAAACTGTTTTCTGGTTGAAATATCAACTATTACATTTTTCATTGAGGATTTATCTTTTTCCAATAAAAATTAATTTTTTCAATAAAAAATTTAACTATCCCATTTTTGGTTAAAAATTGGTCTTTTTTAGTTGAAAATTAATGTATTTCGTTTAAAATTCGTCTTTTTTTTGGTAAAAAATTAGGTTCTTAGTTGAAAATTTATCTCTTTGGTTTCAAATTTAAGTATTTTGTTGAAAATTCGTCTTTTGTGGTTGAAATTTAAGATATTACATTTTTCATTGAGAATCGAACTTTTTCGGATAGGAATTTTATTACTTGGTTGAAAATCAACTTTTTTGTTGGAAAATTCACCGTTTTGGCTTGAAACTTCAACAGTTTGGTTGATTTTTTTCTGTCTTGACTGCAAATTCAACTATTTTGTTGAAAAATTGTTTTTTGGTTGAATGTTACTTTTTGTTAATTAAAATATTTTTTGTTGAATTATCAACTATTACATTTTTTGTCGAGAATTCATCTTTTTTTGTTCAAAATTATTTTTTCAATTGAATGTAAAATGTATTTTGTTGAAAATTCGTCTATTTTTTGGAAAAAAATTATCTTCTTGCTTGAAAATTCATATCTTTGGTTTCAAATTCACCTATTTTGTTGAAAATTTGCCTTTTTTAGTTCAGTTCAACTGTATTTGATTTAAAACGAAAATCTTTTTTGGTTGAACTTTCAACTATTACCTTTTTCATTTAGAATTCAACTTTCTTAGTTGAAAGTTGAACTACTTTGTTGAAAATGTTTTTGTTTTTTTGGTTGATAATTCATCATTTTAGTTGAAAATTCATCTCTACCTTTGGAAAATTAACTATTTTGTTAACATTTTTTTGGGTTTAACATTCATTTTTTTAAATGAAAATTTAACCATTCCATTTTTGGTTTAAAATTTATATTGTTCAGTTAAAGATTCAACTTTTTGGTTGGATATTTCTCTTTTTTATTTAAAAATGCATGTATTTTGTTGAAGATATGTCTGTTTTGGTTGAAAATTTATCCTTTTTTTTGAAAATTCACATATTTTGTTGAAAATTCAACGTCTTCTAAAACATTTTCTGTTGGTCTTAGAATATTATATTGTAGAAGTGGAAGTCGTAACTAGGTCAATCTAAAGAAACACTTTTAAAGATAAGTAATTAATTTTCAACGCCAAAAGTATTTATAGCCCAAAATAGGAAATCTGACATTTTTCTTCCACACAGAAATTCAACATTTTCTAAAACATTCCTTGTTTTAGAAATATTATGTGGGTCATGAGTAACCTACGACTTTCATTAAAAAGTGTAACAACCATCACTCAAAAGTTATGAATAAAGTTTTGTAGAAATTGAATTCGCATATATATTTCTAAAATGCAAAAGTAACTAAAAAAAGGAACAATAGTTACTCTTTTTTGAAAATGCAACTAAGAAAAAGTTACACTTTGAATCGGTAACCATAACGATAACTAGTTACTTTTTTCGTGATGTAAAGGTAACGATAACTTGTTCCTTTCAAAAAGTAACTAACCCATCACTGCATACATTTAGGTAAAAGAAATGATACCCTCGTTACTCACAAAAAATGGTATTCAGAGGAAGATGCCGTATACACAATATGTGCATTCTGTTATTATGTACCATTGAGTACTTTATACACATTTTTCTCTGATCCTATAATTTTTACAGATTATTATGATTTCAAATATATTTAATATGTTTTCAGTCTACTATACCTGTACATTAATTTTTCTAAATATAGTATTAATATAATTGAAATGTCATCCTGGTACTTATTATAAATATAATAAGGTTTCCAGAAGGATGTACATCATTTGAGGTATAATAATTGGACACAATTAAAATTGAAGTTCATAATTGAATGTAGAAATAATTGACTATCTTATTATTTTCCCTTTGGACTAAATTCTGAATCTTTATATTTTGGGTTAAGACTTTCTGTATAGTTTCCTAAAATCTATTAGCATTCTTTGAACAAATGACTTTTACGAGGGTTTTTCTGAATTTTCTTCCCGGTAAAGATTTTTCTCATAATTTAAAAAATTTATATTAAAAATTGGATAAATGTTTCTATCTTTAAAGTGAAGAATAATTGAAATGTTTGTTCAATTAGTGTTGTGGTGAAGTGTTTGCACAACATTGGATTAAATTTTTTTGGATTTTATACGCAGGAAGTGATATGAAAAATTATTTTATCTATTCTCATTTTCCTGTTTTCGTTAATGTTGTTTTTAGTGTAATTGATAAAAATTTGGCGGAATGTAATTTCATGATAGATGTTACTGAAAGTCCGGTGTATAAGTATTAAAGAATTTATTCATTTAGTAAAAACTTAGATTGAATGCATTACAGAAGGATTTATTGATAGAATGCAAGTTTCATGGGATTTTCGCAAAAAATATATTTCATATTAACAAGAAAATATGTTTTAACTTCAACAAAAAAAGAAAACAGAGAAACTTTTAATGAGAATATCAATAAATTTAATAAATCTTGTGGGCTGATTTAGAACCAATCTATTCAGATTATTCCATTTTTCAAAAAAGAAAAAGGTAATAATCCAAACCAATAACATATTTCTGAGAAATTGCTAACTTCATCAAATCTGTGAACTATATTTAAGTAGAATAGATATTCTTTTGGTGAACTGAGTTAACTATCAACACCTCTGTTAAAAAAAATCTTAAGTATTCATAGGCAACCGCGCAAATTGGAACAAATCCTTGCTTAATGTATCTCTTTTAAAATTTCTCAAACATCGAAATGAAATCTACTTTCTTATGAAAATTTTTTGGCGTACTGAAAAAGGAACACCCAAAAAGTTCACAAATCGAAACTAGACTTCAAGACTATCCGCTTTTTCGGCTCATTAGATATGAAATTTAATTTTAATTGAATTCAAATACTATATCTTAAATTATGTTCGTATGGGAGTGTATCTCTCAGACAGTAAAGTACACTGAAAAAAACGATTATTTGAACCAAGTAAATTTTACTTGGCTGAAGTAAATGAAAGTCCTGAATACGTGCAATGAAATATTTATTTGAGGAAAATAAATATATGCACTTTGAATGAAAAAATTATTCATTTCGGCTAAAGAAATTTCAACAGGATTGATTTAACATTGTTGTTCGGTCGTACGTTAATATTTCTTTTAATGAAAGAAATGTTCATTGAAGACAAAAATATAAGTTTTAGTACATATGAATGACTCATTGTTCCAAATGAATGTGCTATGAATGGAAATAAATATTTCTTTGAACTGAGGAAATGCGAATTGATGGGAATAAATGTATTTTGAAGTCAAGTAAATGTTTTATAGGTACAAAATGCTAATTCCCCACATTATATTTGTGAATATTTGAACAAAAAAATATTCAACTGATTCAAATAAATATTTCTCTGGCCTAAAACATGTGCGAGTGTAAGAAAGTGTAGTTCGTCCTTTAATTGTAGAACATATTTTCCTAAATGAACAACTGGATTCTTTCAGCTTAAATTATGATTAACATTGTTATTATAATACATATATTTTACTTAAAACAATTGAAACAATTTAAAATCTCGACAAACCTGAAACAAAGAAATTCGATGAAAAATCCACCTCCAGGAACATGGGAACACGAAGTCGGAAAGCCGTATTTAACCCTCGACAATGAATGTCAAAAACAATATTCAGTATTCAGTTGAAAAAAATAATGCCAACATTATTTTGAAAAATATGAATTTATCAAGGCTGAATGAATATGGTAAAAATTTATTTGATTGTAAGAAATGTTTTTTGGCTTAGTCTTCTTCGTATTCTGCATTGAAAGAAACATTCTTTCCAAAAAAATGAAATAATATTTAATTTAACAAGATAATTACTTCGTTTGAGTAAATGTTTATTTGATTTAAATAATTTAATATTACTAATCGAAAGAAACATTTCATTTTACGAAAGAAATAAATATTCATGTAAACACAATACTTTATTCATCCAAGGAAATTCTTAATTGGTATAAATGCCATCAACTCTTTATATCAAATAAGTACCCTTTCAACTCAATTAATATACTTTTGAATTTAATAATCATTTCTTTCATTCAAATAAACCTAAAGGCTTGATTCGAGGATGGACAAATTCATCGATTTAAATGTTTTCTGATCAATTCAAAGATTCGAAATCATTGAATCAAATAAATATTTCTTTGAAGGACTAATCAGATTTCAACGAATCTAGACCTCCTGAGTCAAGAAAATCATTTTCTTGATTGTTCGAAATATTTATTTTACTCTAGAAAATACAGCCAAAGAATTAATTTCTTTAGATCAGCGAAAGATATATGTCTGGTTCAAATAAAAATTACTCCTGTGAAAAAGTATTTTCTTGATCCTAAGAAACAGGATTCAAGTGAATGCATTTACTTGGTTCTAACAATTTTTTTTTTCAGTGTACATGTATGGCAAATGGGACTATCCCATACTCCATGTATATTTAAATAAAGAATATTGAATGTATAGCTCAAACATTGCCAAAATATAACGATTTATGGTTGAAGTACAGGGTAAGTATTGCTAAAATACATCTGAGAAGTATAGCTCAAGAATGTAAAGTATGCCTATAGTATAGGATATCTGAAGTACATAAAAATAGAGATCCAGAATCATAATTTTTACAATATCAAAAAATATTGTTTGCAACTTCTGATATGAGTAAAATGCAAATAAATAAAATGTTAATTGTAACCAGGGGCGGACTGGGCGTAGGACTGAATCGGTGCAATTACCGATGGACCGCTCGAAGCGGCCCTTAAAATTAAAAATAATTAAAATCCCTTAAAATCGTGGAAAGCCTATCAGAATTCTTCGAATTTGATAAAATTCTTTGATACCCCTTCAAATATTATAAAGTCACTTCAAATCTTCACAATCCGTTGAAAACGAATAAAATCCCATAAAAAACTTGTGCAATTCTATGATATCTGATATTTCCTGAAAGCCTGGAAAATTGATTAAAATTCAGTGAAAACTTTTAAAATCCTTTGAAATCATTTAAATCCTCGAAAATCTGATGAAATTCTTTAAAAATCTATAGGAATCTTTTAAAATATCCTAAAGCCTTATAGGTCCTACAAAACTCTTCCAAATCGTTCGAAATTCTATGAAATTCTTCAAAATCGCATGAAATTATTTTATATCCCTAAAAATCATTAAAATGCTTGAAAATTTCTTGAAATGTTTTAAAATACCTCGAAACTTCCAAAATATCATGAATTATTCAAAATTTTTTAAAATGATTGAAATCCTCAGAAATCTTATAAAATCCATTGAAATTCGTTAAGCTTCCTTAATCATCCTTTCAAAAATTTGGAAATCTTCTGAAATCCCATAGAATTTTCTAAAGCGTTCTAAAATCTTATAAAACTTATGAAATCCTTCAAGGCCTCTAGAAATTTAAGAACATTCTTTGAAACCGTATTAAATTCTTGAAATCTTTGGAAATACTTTGAAATATTTAAATCTATACAATTCATTGAAATTTTTTAAAATATCCTAAATCCTTATAGGTCTAACAAAATTCTTCCAAATCTTCCGGAATCTCATGAAATTCTTTAAGACCGCAAGAATTTGTTATATCCCTTAAAATCATTAAAGTCCTTGGAAATTCCTTAGAATCTTTTGAAATACCCTCAAATATTTAAAATCCTCTGAATTCTTTTGAAAATCCTTGAAATTTTTTGAAGCTCTAGAGGATTCCTTGAAAACTTTTAAAGCAACCCGAAATTTTTCGAAATTCTCTGAAATCCCTTCAAATTCCTTGAGTATATAGAAAATTCATTGAAATCTTTTAAAATATCCTAAATCATTCAAAGTCCTTTAAAATCTTCAGACTTATTTTGAATTATTTGAAAAACTCTTCTTGTGAATTAAGTTCTCTGAAATCCATTAAAATATTATAAAATCCCTTGCAATCCCGTAAAATTACATGAGATTTGATGATATTCCTTAAAATAATTTGAAATATTTAAAGTCCTATGAAATTCTTTGAAATTCTGGTAACTCAATGAAATACCGTACTGAAAGCTTTTAAAATCCTTTAAAATTATTCAAATCCTCGAAAATCTTATAAAATCCCTTGAAAGCATCAAATCTACTATTCTCCCTTGAAATTCGTTGAAATTCCTCAAAAGTCCTTTAAAAAATTTGAGAAATTTCTAAAATCCATTGGAATCTCTTGAAATATTCTAAAATCTAATAAAACATACGAAATCCTTCCAAATATTCAGGAATCCAAGAAAATTTTTTAGAACAGCATGAATTTTTCTGAAATCTTTGAAAATACATTGAATTATTTGAAAACTTTTTCAAATCTTAGAAATCCCTTAGGTTTTGTGCATAAGTTCTTTGAAATCCATGAAAATATTATAAAATCCATTGCAATCCCGTCAAATGACATGAAATCTGACGATATTCCTTGAAATACCTTGAAATATTTGAAGTCCTATGAAATGCTTTAAGGTCCTGGGGAATTCATTAACATACCGTAGTGAGAGCCTTTAAGGCCACTTAAAATTATTGAAATCCTCAAAAAATCTTATAATATCGCTTGAAATTCTTTGAAATATTTGGAAATCTTCTGAAATCCCTCGGAATCTTTCAAAATATCCTAAAATCTTATAAATCCTCTTGAATTTTTCCAAATCTTCTGAAATTCAAGGAAATTCTTTCAAACCGCGTGGAATTTCTGAAATCCTTCAAAATCTGCTGATATATTTGAAAATCTCTCAAAATCTTTAAAATTCCACGAAATTCCTGAATTCTTGTGAAATTCTTTGAAATTTTTAATAAAATGATGACCATTTTTTGATATCTATTGAAATCCCTGAATAATCCTTTGAAATCTCATAAATATCCTCTGAAATCTTTGACATTTTCTGAAGTCCCTTGGAATCATTAAAAATACCCTGATACCTTTTAAATCCTATGAAATCCCTTAAAATCCTTATAAAGTTTAAGAAGTTCTATGCAATCCCATAAAAAATTAAAAGGCTTTGAAATAATATCAAGTTGTAATTCTTTGAAAAAACAAAAGATAAAGTTTACATCGATTGCAGGTAGATTCTAGATAGACCCTTAGAAAAACGATCATTTTAACATTTTTTTTTTTTTTTTTTCTTTGAGAGAGAGACTAACCAGTCCCAAACCCTCGTAAAAGTCATGTGTTTGAAGAATACTAATAGATTTCTGGAAACTATACAGAAAGTCATAGCCTCAAATATCAAGATTCAGAATTTAGTCCAAGGAAACGATAACAAAATAGTAAAATATTTTTACATTAAATTATGAAATTCAATTTAGTTGCATTCAATTATTATATCTCAAAATATGTACATCCTTCTGGCAACCTTATGATATTTATAATAAGTACCAGGATGACATTTTAATTATATTAACAGTATATTTAGAAAAAACAAATTAATCGTATACTGAAAAATATATTAAATATATTTGAAAGCAAAAACACCTGCGTAAATCATAAGATTAGAGAAAAATGTAAACAAAGTACTCAATGGTACATAATAACAGAATGCACATATTGTCCATATGGCATCTTCTTTAGCATACCATTTTTTGCACGCGACGAGGGTATCATTTCTTTTACCTGAATATATGTACATAAAACCTTTTGGCAACCTTATTTTTTGATAAGTATCAGGTTAATATTTCAATTAGTTGTAAAAATGAAAATGTATGTAAAACCTTTTGGCAACCTTATTTTATGATAAGTACAAGTTTAACATTTTTAATAAGTTGTAAAACTGAGAGAACCTGAAAAAATTATTGAAACATTCATGTACACAGAACATGGAAAATGAAGAAAATAGATCACACTGCCAAGATAAAATTTTGTGGGTTAATTTAGAACCAATCTATTCAGACTATTCCACCCCTCAAAAAAGAAAAAGGTAATAATCCAGGCCAATAATACATTTCAAAAAAATTGCTAACCTCTTCAAACTTGTAGACTATATTTAAGTGAAACAGACATTCCCTGGAAAATTGAGCAAATAGATCATAGTGCCAAGATCAAATTTTGTGGGTTGATTTAGAACGAATCTATTCAGACTATTTCACCCCTCAAAAAAGAAAAAGGTAATAATCCAGACCAATAACACATTTCGAAAAAACTGCTAACCTCCTCAAACTTGTAGACTATATTTAAGTGAAACAGACATTCCCTGGAAAATTGAGCAAATAGATCATAGTGCCAAGATCTAATTTTGTCGGTTGATGTAGAACCAATCTATTCAGAGTATTCCACCACTCAAAAAAGAAAAGGGTAATAATCTAGACCACTAACACATTTCGAAAAAGTTGCTAACCTCCTGAAACTTGTAGACTATATTTAAGTAAAGCAGACATCCCCTGGCAAATTGAGCGAACCATTAACACCTTAATTAAGAGAAATCTTAAGCATTCATAGGCAACACTGCAGATCGAAACAAATCCCCGCTCAATGGCTCTCCTTTTAAACCTCCTAAAGATCGAAATGAAATCTGCTTTCTCAAGAAAACATTTTGTGTACCGAAAAAGGAACATCAAAAAAGTTCACGAATTAAAATTAAGCCTCGAGTCCATCCGCTTTTCCGGCTCACTAGAGACAAATGCACATTGAATGTAGAAACAAAAAAAGAGGGAGAAAAAGAAAGAGTCGACCAAAATCAACCTCACACTTTTTTTTCTCCGTCCTTCTTATACTACTGGGGACCAACATGTTTTGAAGCCAATCTAGAATTTTTTATCGGGGTCAATTTACAGGATAACTACAGTTATGAATAATGAAACATATATAGTATTAATTGAATTCAAATATTACCTGAAAGTATAAATAAAACATTTTTTATTATCGAATGTTGTTTGGTCAATCTTATCATTTTCTTAATCAAATCAACAACCTCTTAGATCAATGTGAAATTCACTTTCTTATGAAGATTTTTATCATTCTAAAATAGAAAACACTATGAAGGTATGTGTATCTGTGCATGGCAGCCTTTCCAATCAAATTCAAAGAGATTTATTAAATTTATTGGTAAACTCATTAAAAGTTTTTGTGTGATCTTTTTTTGTGGAAGTCAAAACATATTTTCTTTTTAATATAAAATATCTTCTTTGAAAAGAAAACCATGGAACTTGCATTCTATCAGTAAACCCTTCTGTAATGTTTGTGAACACCCAAGAAGGAACATTCTGTAATGTAATTCTGTAATGCATCCAATCTAAGATTTTACTGATTGAATAAATTGAATAAATTCTTTAATACCCCTACACCGGACTTTCAGTAACATCTATTATAAGATCACATTCCACCAATTTTTTCTATCAGTGACACTGAAAACCATATCAAGAAAAACAGGAAAATAAGAAATTCTTAAAATAATTTTTTATATAACTTCCTGCGCATAAAATCCAAAAAATTGTAATCAAATGTTTTGCAAACACTTCCCCACGACACTAATTGAGCAAACATTTCAATTATTTAAAAAAAATTTTCTAAAATTTTGTCGATTTTCTCTTTCTTTTTAAAAATAGAAACATTAATCCACTTTTTTAATATGAATTATGAGAATTATGAGAATAATTTTTCACCGGGAATAAAATTCAGAAAAACGAAGTGTTGTGTATTTAATGTACATTTGTCTCTAATGAACCGGAAAAGCGGGTAGTCTCGAAGTCTAATTTTGATTTGTGAACTTTTTGGGTGTCCCTTTTTCAGTACGCCAAAAATTTTCATAAGAAGGTAAATTTCATTTCGATCTTTAAGAAATTTTAAAAGAGATGCATTAAGCAAGGATTTGTTCCAATCTGCAGGGTTTCCTATGAATACTTAAGATATATTTTAATTGAGGTGTTAATGGTTAACTCAATTTTCCAAAAGGTGTCTATTTTACTTGAATATTGTTTACAAATTTGATGAAGCTAACAATTTTTTAGAAATGCATTATTGGTTTGGATTATTACCTTTTTCATTTTTCAAAAGTGGAATAATCTGAATAGATTGGTTTTAAATCAACCCACCTAATCTTTTTCCTCGTCCAGCATACCGAGATGCTGAAGACAGTACGGTGGAATGAGATTATCAAAGCATAAAATCTTGTCACGTTCGCGGCATTGTGCTCGAGTTACTACTATTCCTATTGATTTTGGATGGTAGGAAATGCAATATTCAGAGTGCGAAGATGCTAACTTAACAGTAGAAGGCAAGAGGCAAATTTGGTAATATAACTCACACAGTCCTCTTACTTGTCCCCATGTTATTGGTTATTGTATCAAGTCTATTCAGAGTAACTGGCTAGTTAGGACCTATTCGATCAACTTCTCTGACATCATCGATTTTGACAAGGCCACTTATGGAGGAGGTCCACTTTAGATAGTCCTTGAAGAACCCTACACATTGAAATCGTGAATATGGTTTTTTTTTAAACAAAATAATCTAATGTATGTTTTATAAAAATAATTTAATCTGAAAAATATTGACGTTGAATATGTTCAGAGAACTTTATGTTTTTGATACAGAGAAAACTGTGTCTTTTTGAACGAATCAAAAGTTTCTTTCAATGAAAGAAATGTAAATAAAAGAAAATCAAATCTCCTCTCTTCTATAAGAATTAAATTTATCTACTCACGGCACAGTAAATCCCAGAGATATTTTTCATCTGAAGCTAGATAAAAACCTTGCAAACAATTCACAACTACAATTATCCGACGTCTGATAATTTTTATCGGGAGGCGGATTCACAACCATATTCACAACTTTATATGTAACTGTCAATTATTTTCAACGTTTTTATTAAACGTCAGATAAAAAATATCTCTGGGATTTACTGTGAAAGTATGTCTTTTGTAGAGCGATTATAGCAGTAATGTACTATACATACTATTTGCGATAATTATTCTGCGTTCAAGAAATTTTGCAAAACATAGTTTTGTCGCTTAGAAATTCTACAACATGTTCCTTCTCTTATTAACTTTTTCACTTTGTACGTTAGCGCATTTTTCACTTTTCGTTCCCCTTTTGATACTTGCTTCTATTATGCATTAATCGTTCTCAGCTTACAAATATTCTTTGATTTTTAATGGGTATACTTATTGGAGTATACTTATCTTTTATTTTTAATAACTTTTTTACGTCTACATTATAGGTACATTTATTATTTATTAATACTTCTATAATTATGATGAAAGGAGGTGTTTCGGGTTTCAATTGTGTGCAAAACTACGAATCTTGCCGACGTTTCGTGAACATTGC
>JAUMHM010000050.1:9572718-9583769 GCA_032362435.1 Melikaiella ostensackeni | reverse complement strand
CAGGCTAAAACATTTCACACAATCAGCACTAGCTGAGCATCATATCGAAACAGGACATAGCATTTTATTTGACAAAAAAACTGTCATCGCAAAAACATGCAATATTTTTCCAAGAAAACATAGAGAAGCAATCGAAATATTAAAACACCTTAATAACATCAATAGGGACAATGGATATAATACCAATCCGATTAACCCTGAAGAAGTGAACTACAATTTTCACGAAACGTCGGCAAGGTTCGTAGTTTTGCACACGATTCAAACCCGAAACACCTTCTTCTATAATAACAGGGTTATATCACACAAAAGTATCGCTTATTATAATATGTACTATTTTAACACTAGTTCAATAATAACTTTCAAATAATATTTGGATGTGCGCAGATCACAAGAAGTTTAGCATATCACGTGTTATGGAACATACAGAATATGTCTCGTGAATTTCCTTTGTAGGAAGTTTTTATAATATAATGGGATCCATCAAAGTATAAGGAGGGATTATCATTTTTAAGGGGCTTCTGTATATCTTTGAGACCTTTTTACTTTATTAGAAGCAATTTCCTTTTAAGTGGAAAGTTTCCCAGCGTTTATCGCAGCTTCCCTCATTACATGTTTACTCGAACAGCACCCTCTTTAGTTTGGAGTGGATTTGTGTGTGAGAATGAGTTTGTGTATGTAAAATATTGCGGGTGTCTTTTCCAGTAAAGTGGAGCAAAGTGGAGTCAAGTGTCGTTCGTTTCCCAGCGACCCTCTGGAACCCTCGTAATTCGTATAGTACGTACGTACATACGCTTGTTTCTCCTTTCAACTTTCTACTCGACTATGCCCCGCTTTTCAATCCTGGATTAGCCTGGGATCAAGTCAAAATCAACAGCTGGGCGACAAATTCGAATTCATTGGGGTCCAAATATCAACGAGACTTTACAATCACCAGTAATCGAAATTTTATTTCGAATGGAATTTACTTTTCATTTTTATTGGCTCTATAACGTAAGTCTCTATATTGTTTAGGTATAGAGAAACATGATACCTTTGAAAGTCAAACCGATAAGGCTCGACATTTAAACATTTGAAATTTGGAAGAAATAGAGATATAACTTTATAGTGTTTTTTATTTTTCAACAAATCTTTATAAGAAAGTGAATTTCACATTGATCTTCAAGGTTTTTGATTTTAATAAGAAAATTGATAGATGGAACAAACAACATTTGATAATAAAAAATGTTTTGTTTTCATTTTCTGGTAATATTTGAATTTAATTAGTATATGTTTCATTATTTATAACTGTAGTATTCCTATAAATTACCCCTGATGAGGAAGTCTAAATTGACTTCGAAACATGTTGGCCCCCAGTAGTATAAAAAAGACGGAAAAAAGAAAGAGTGTGAGGTTGGTTTTGGTTGAATCTTCCCTTTTTCCCCCTTTTTTTTGTTTATGAATTTATTGAACATTTGTCTCTAATGCGCTGGAACAGCGGATAGTCTCGAAGTCTTGTTTTGATTTGTGAACTTTTTGGGTGTTCCTTTTTCAGTACACTAAAAATTTTCATAAGAAAGTAGATTTCATTTCGATCTTCAAGAGGTTTCCCAGATGTTTTCCTAGATGAATCCCACACCAACATTTTTTTACCTGAGAAGCTCTTCATATTTGGTTAGCACTGCCTACGTATACAGTAAATACAATAATACGTATACCTAAAAGGCATATTCAGGGACCATTGCGCTAGACATGAGAATTCGTAGGAGATTCGTTAGTGCCGCAACATTTCGAGCAAGGTCATGGATACGATGACGCGACATCCTATGGTGGCGAGCACATTGTCTGTGGATTCTTTGTTAGTTCAATCATGAACAGGAAAGTGGTTTTGAGTAATAGCGGCTAGAATCTTTGAAACGTTTCAGATTTCTTGCGAAATTGATGGCACGATGGGTCTTTCTTCTCCTACTTCTAGTTCTCAATATTATTTATTCTTCAAGGAGGCCTCCTCATCCGTGAAGTGTATCGATATTTTGACTCGCTCGAGTAACCGCAGGGGTATTCTGTTATGTAAATGGATTGCTTTCAGACTGCCCATGCCATGCCGCAGTGATTTGAGTGCCGATGACCGCACGATACCTATAAGTACATACTCCAGGGATTGTGCAAAGTTAAAATAAGAATAATGAATTCCTTCCTCAATTTCACGGGCAAAAATATTTCTTTAATAAGCTAAAAGTGCATATACAGCTAATTATATTTAAAACACAATTTCGATTTTCACAAAGGGCTTAAACAATTAAAGAATATATTTTTAAAAAAAACGAATTTAGATCATTTAACATGATATTTAATTAGAGTAAATTTTCATTCACGATTAAAATTCAAATTATGCAAAGGCATTAGTTATCGTCAGGCACGTAATCTTGTTACTTTAGTAATCGTCACTTTTATGTGCATTACTCTACGATTTTTTCGTTTAGTCCTCTCACTTTGGACGTGAATATCTCTCGGACGAAAAACAATACAAAAGTGCACTAAACTGCTGGTAAATGTGTGTTTTTTTCTGCGTTGATTATATTCTTAATGATAATTTTGCATAAATATGGCGAGGAATTGTCATCGCTTATTTACTGAAAAACACAAAAATAATGCCCTTTAATCACATAGGTCTACTTTGAGAAGCTCCTGTATTGTCAAAATTACCTCAAAAACTTCGAAGAAATTTTTGTTCATTCTTTTATGTCTTAAGAATTCACATCTTTCTGATAAAATGAAATATTTTCATGAACATGACTGTTAATATAGTTTGTAAGCAAAACATTATCTTGAATACTACTGCACCTACGACGGCGCGACAAAGCTGTTCATGTTGTAAAAAGCGAAAGTATGAACATCGTATGAATATATTTTATAAGAAAAATGTTTATAGAGAATAATAAATATTTTAAAGACGGGAGTGAGCAAGCTAAAATACAAAGGCTCCTTTGTGTAAAGGATATAGCCGCCTGTTCTGTTAGTCACTCAGCAGGGTTCTGAAACCAGGGTTGTAGCTACAATTTCCCTCGCTCTTTCCCGAGAGGGAATGACAGTTTTCAATATAATAATCGGCTTTAATGTTACAAAAAAGTAAAGTGAACAAATTTACAGCTTAAGGCTTCAGTATGAAAAAATTATTTCTTTGACAGAAGCTCACACAATTGTTCACAAATGTGACAGTTACACTCCAGCCACTTTAATATGAGGACTAGAGCAGAGTGAAAACGCTAATGGAATGCTAATTTTGAATCGTTTCGGCCCAGTGAGAAAAAATTGTGTGTTGGCATCCGAAAAGGTAAAAAGAATAAGATTTCGAAATCGGTTAATATCTTCTATTCGGATTTTGGATTAAAAAATTCCAAAAACATGTTTTTTTGACTGAGTGAAAATGGACACCTTTTTGAAAGAAGTTGAATATGTCCAACCTGGAATTTCTTCACCTTAAACCAAAGAAACATGTTATTATTTTGCTTTCATTGAACAAGAAATTTTCGTGGTGTTTAAAACGTTACAAAATCGCGAAAAAAATCGAAAATATCAAAATTCCAACATTTCTTAATCATGAAAATTTTTTTTCTTAAAAAAATGATAACATGTTTCATTGGTTCAAGCTGAAGACATTTCAGGTACAACATATTCAAGTTTTTTCAAATCGTGTACATATGACTCAATCCAAAAAAAAACACGTTTTTTACACGTTTTCAAAATATTCTAAATTGAGCAAAAAATTTTTTTTTAAATTTATGATTAATAATATAATTATAAGTATAATATAAGTATAATTACTCTTTACTAGGAAAAAATTTAAAATATGAGAAATTCGACCTAATTTTCTAAATAATAGGACGTTTTTTTTATTTTCTAAAATTTTAGTTTTCAAATGCGAAAACAAAGCAGAAGATATTGACCGATTTCAATTTTTTTTCTTTCTAATTTCGATTACCAACCAATAAACTTTTTCTTACTGTGCCAAAACGATTTGAATAATTTTAGCATTTTCACTCCATTCTAATGAGGAAACCTATTCTTAAGGATTTAAAATTTTTATTTTGGATTGTTAATTTTATGAATTTTTGGTTAAAATCTTTTTCTCTTGAATAAGTTGAAAGCTATCTAAGTGGTGACTAAAATAAGCTAGGAATCAATTTCAAATCAGGCCTTCCGAAAAGGTCACTCCCTAACGATTTTCCTCGAAAAATATTAGGCTTAGAGAAAAAGTATGAATACAAAAAAATATACTTTGATTGAGATCTACAACTTTTATCTACAACATTTTAGCCTGAAATTAATATTTTTCGATATTAAAAAAGCTTTTCTTTAACAAAAATGTTAACAATTACGTTTCTAATGACCTGCGCCAAAAATCTTCTTGAAATCTTTAAATAGGATGCGAAAGGAACCTCTGCACTAAATATCAAGCCAATATTGTTGGGTTTAAGTTGTTTAAGCAAACTTTTGGTTCTTTCCATAATCTCTCTGTTGACCTAGCAAATATTTAATCTAACAAACAAGATCTCAATTTTGGTTGAATTAACATCATTTGCGCTGGCTCAACAAAAACATTTGCATATTTTTTCATGATTATATTTGTAATCAGCGCCTCGAAAAGCGTTAGTGTACGTGGTTTTACCAGAATATGAAGAATTGGTTATAGATAGAGGATCGAAGTTTCGACAACCGATCCGCCACCATAGGGCGCTTCAGGGCAAATGGGCTGTCGAAAAAGTCGAATCTGATCGTAATCGGCTTTAAAATCCGATAACCAATTTTCGTAATTTCAGATGGATTTTATTTTAAAATCAATTGAACAATTTCGGTTTTGAGAAATCTTACTTATAAAGTCACTTTTTGAGTAGTTTTGACTTTTTCCAAATTAGGCTCAATTTAAAAAAATCCAATGTTTCAAATGTGCCCGAATGACTTCGAATTTGCTTTGGAAATTCGATCGGACTAAGTACACCCCTCTAGTTATGAACGCAGTGTATGCAGATTTTTAATTTTTCCTCATATTTTTGTGCTTTGAGGCGAAATATCAAACTTTTAGCGTCTCGCCCAACTGATATAATTTTTTTGAACTACAAAGAATATTTTACAAAATGATTTGAACGATTTACTATAAAATTCGGAAAAGCCATCAAAGCAAGCATTTGCATTGCGTGGTCGATGGAAAATGCCTTTTTCGCAATACGCGCATGAAAATGGCGAAATTCCGTGTCTGTAAGGCATGCGCAAAGTGTCAGATTCCTCTCACAGAAAAAACAAAAATAAAGTTTACATCAATTCCACGTGAAAGATTCCCTGCAACAAAAATTAACCTTGCCGTTTAAACTTGACATAATATGAAGATAATTTCCTATTTTCAAACTTGCCTCGGTAATCTCTCACTTAATAATGTCGCATTTTTATTCGAAAAGTAACGAGAGTTACGACGCCCGCGCTATCTACCGTCGTTTGAGGTAATTAAACTGAAGCAAAATGGCGAGTCCACGCCTGTCAGTTGCTTTTTACTAAGTGATGTAAAATAAGTTGCAGTTCGTTTACAATAGACTAAGCTATTTCAGAGATGATTTATAAGCAAGAACAATGATTTATTTGTGTTTTTTGTAATCGATTCTACGTTCTACTTTAATTTGCTCACTAATGTTCCAATTAGCATAGCTGACAAAATGACGTAGCAGTGACGTCAGAATTATTCACCTAACCTCGGTGGAATTTTCTCCAAAATACGTCCTATTTTAACCGTTCCAAAATTTATCTACAAAACATTTGATCTTTCGTTTTTTCTGTGCTGCTGTGAGATTAGCTTACGGGAATGCGGTATTCCCGCACATTTTTACCATGCGGAAATATTCTCGCACTCAAAACTCGTGGAATAGCCAACTTCACTCACTTGTTGCACAATATACTATTTTCTATCAAAGTAAAATGTGGATGTGACGAATAGGATTAGGCAAAAGTCATATAACTCCGTCCTCCTGAACAACCCTTTCGCAGACATCAGCGAGTGGTTAGAACCTTCCGCTTTCTTGGAATATCGCCAAACGGATGGTAAATTGCGCAGCTAGTTCAGAGCACACTGATACCAATCAATATGGCGGTCAATCAATGCACTATTCAGCAGGGCACGGATATCCGTACCCGGATGCGATGGTAAGTGTTCCTAGCACGCACATTGGCTACTCGGACGCTCGAGTCGTTTGATGTGCACATCCGGTCCAGACCATCCGACCAAAATATGAAATCCCCCGAATACATCGCGTCATCTACCTGTCAATAACACTTGCCGATTCGATATATTGCTTGTAACCGGACATGAAAAGAACGTGAGAGATGTACCCATTGTAAGAACCTACAATGAGAAGACAAAAAATGGATGACTAATATCGACAAGAACGAATTTCTGTGCCTTGTACTTCATTTTTTTGTATCTTCCTGAATTGCATGATTATAATGAGCTTTACTAAATATAGACCAGCACTCATGTATTATGCACTGTTAATCTTCAAAATAAGGCTAAACCCACTACTTGTTTTTTTATATGATGAGGACAAATGCCGACTTCTTCGAATATTTTTATAACATACTTGCGTCAATTTTGAAATATTATCACATAAGAATTAACATATAGACGATTTAATCCTTCTCTGTAATATGATGTGATAAAAATTTTTATAATAGGATCAATAAAGTCATAAACTGGGTTAATAATCGTTACACAGCATTATTGGTTTAGTTCATTAGCCTTTGAATACGCGAAATTGCGTAACCAATCATCGATTCATTCTTCGAGACTATTCATCAACGGGCGTCACTATATCAAAAAAGAAATATGTCGAAACCATTGTTTATGATGTTCATTGTTTGTTAATTACTCATTCAAATCACAGATACTCAATGAAGTATATTCATATTCAGAAATTTAATTACTATAACACAATTTCATAACATTTATGCATACATGCTCCGGCAACGACTGAAGTGAGATCTAAAAAAATAAGACTCAGCAAAAGTGAACCTAGCTTTTTTCTTTGTATTTGTCTTTACGTAACTATGCATTAGTAAGCGTAGAAAAATAATTTTTGTTCAAGTCATCTTGTAATGATTCATCTCATCTTCTTTCATTTGATGAAAAAATAGAATTTTGAGACCTCCTAATCGACAAAAATTCATCAACATGTATAACATTTTTTTGACTATCTAAAAATAAGAAATACTTCATGTAGAAGTCGCAACATGATGCCAACAATGAATAAGAATTATTTCAAGTTTAGTAAACAAAATCGACAAAATAGACAACGTTCCGAGGTGAGAAAGCACCCCTGATAAAGTCAAGAAAGATATATTTTCATGGTTTGCTATTTTATTTGTAATAAACTCACTAGTTTGCTTTCAACTCACTTGAAAAAAAAGTAAAATATTTAAGAGAAAGCTTTTATTGAAATTCACCTTTAAGGATGGATAAGAAAAATCTTTATTATATAATGTGCTCCAATTGATATGTTTCGTTCCTTTGTAATTCCAATACTTTATGAACGATTGATTTTTAATTATCTACATTTTCGGGCGAAACATACTGATATTTTAATTTTCCATATCATAATTTGTATATAAATTTTTCTCACACTGAAAAGGTCCCTATTGTATTATGATAGCTATTTGTGATACAAGTGCGCAAAATAAGCGATTGCCAACGAGTGTAAAACTTGCAGCATGAGCTGAAGGAAAATGCTGAAATCACACAAGTAAAAAAATGTATCTCAATATAACTATTTTCACTATTCAAATAAACAAATACTTCAAGTATAAGCTGCAAAATGATGCCGATAATGAATAAGAATTATTTAAAGTTAAATAAACAAAATTGGCATAATGGACAACGCTTTAAAGTGAAAAACCACCCCCGTTGAAGTCCAAAAAGGTATATTTTGCTCGTTTGTTATTTCATTTATACTAATTTCACTAGTTTGCCTTCAAGTCACTTGAAAAAAGAACCTTAAAAATTTAGGAGAAAGCTTTTATTCAAAATCACATTTAATAATGGATAAAGAAAACAATCACTATTATATGATGCGCTTCAAATTATATACTTCGTTTTTTGTGACTGCAATACTTTATGAACGATTAATTTTTAATTAATTACATTTTCGAGCGAAACATATTTATATTTTAATCTTTCATATAATAATTTGTATATAAATTTTTCTCACGATAAAAAGGTCCCTACTGTATTATGATAGTTATTTGTGATACAAGTGCGCAAAATAAGCGATTGCCGACGAATGTACAACTTGCAGCATGAGCTGAAGGTAAATGTTGAAATCACACGAGTAGAAAAATGGATCTCAATATAACTTTTTTTACTTTTTGAAATAATAAATACTGCAGGTAAAAGCTGCAAAAGTGACGCCAGCAATAAAGAAGAATTATTTTAAGTTGAATAAACAAAATCGACAAATGGACAACGCTTCAAAGTGAAAAACCCCACCTGTTAAAGTCCAAAAAGATATATTTTTGTTGTTTGTTATTTTATTCATAATAAATTCATTACTTTGCTTTTAACTCATTAAAAAAAACCTTAAAACTATAAGAGAAAGCTTTTATTCGAAATCACATTCAATAATGGATTAAAAAAACAGTCACTATTATAGAGTGTGCTTCAAATGATATCCTTGGTTTTTTTGTGATTTCAATACTTTATGAACGAATAATTTTTGATGAATTCCATTTTCAAGCGAAATATATTGATATTTTAGTCTTTCATATAATAATTTATGTATAAATTTTTTCACGATGAAGAGGTCCTATTTGTGATACAAGTGCGCAGAATAGGCGATTCCCGACGAATGTAAAACTTGCAGTACGAGCTGAAAGTAAATGGTGAAATCACGCGAGTAGAAAAATTTATCTTAATATAACTTTTTTTTTACTGTTTCAAAATAATAAATACTGCAAGTAGAAGCTGCAAAAATGATGCCAGCAATAAATGAGAATTATTTCAAATTGAATATACAAAATCGACAAAATGGACAACGCTTTAAAGTGAGAAACCTCCCCTCTTAGAGTCCAAAAAGATATATTCATGTCATTTTTTATTTTATTTATAGTAATTTCACTAGTTTGCTTTCAACTCACTTGAAAAGAAAACCTCTAAAACTAAAGAGAAAGCTTTTATTCAAAATCACATTTAATAATGGATAAAAAACCAATCACTATTATATAATGTGCTTCAAAGGATATATTCCATTTCTTTGTGATCTCAATACTTTATGAGTGATTAATTTTCAATTAATTATATTTTTGAGCGAAATATATTGAAATCTAAGTATTCCATATAATAATTTGTATATAAATTATTCTCACGATGAAAAGGTCCCTATTGTATTGTGATAGCTATTTGTGATACAAGTGCGCAAAATAGTCGATTGCCGACGAGTGTAAAACTTGCAGCATGAGCTGAAGAGAAATACTGCATTCACACGAATAGCAATTGTCTGTGATCACGTGTATCACACGCTATTTTTTGTAACAACCTTTCGAGAAAATTATATTTAACAGTTTTTTACACTTTTTTATCAAATTTCCTATCCCGTGTGCCCACGCGTCCATTGCGTAGATACGCAAAATAGATGTGTTCCAAAGTGCGCATGCGCCAATATTATTCTTGCACAGTCTGCTGGATTGATGCACCTTGCGCGTCATTTAGGAGTATGGATGTCCTTACTTCCGAGGTAGGTGCCACAAAAAAAATATTGTATCAGTTTGTAACATAAATGATAGAAACGTTCAAATTCAATTCAATTTATCATAGTGATTAGAAAGAAATGCATATAATTTTGCGAAAGAATTTAATGGGAAATAGCGTACCATGTTGATGAGTCTTAACGCAGAAAGGCTCGTTATGAAGACTTAAAAAAAGAGAGGTACCTTTGCAAATTAAAGCGCAATTGCATTCAAAGAACCGCGTGAAAAAGTTCGTAGTACTTTCGCGAGCGAATAAACCACTCTGGCATTTATATTCATTCCCAAACATATCCTCTCCAGTTAAACTCTCGTAAAAAGGTACATTGATCACGCAGATAATGGGTAAAAACGAAAAGCATGTGTAAAACACTGCGTTGTGTATAATTATCGAGTTCATTGTAATTCATGGGCCAACATGTGAAGTATGTAGTGCGATTATACGAAATCCTGCAAAACTGCGGTAAAAAAGTACCGAAAAAAATGCATTTTACATTCCGTAACGCTGTTCAATTTTACATAAAGAAAGATCTAAGAAAGAGAGGGAGAATGGAAAGGTAGTAAGGGTAGGATAACAAAAAATCTGCATAGAAGGGGTGTGGTACAGATGGAATAAAGAGAGAGAAGAAGGGGACGAATATTTTAAAGTGAAGGAGAGGGGAAAAAAGGGATAAAAACAAGCTTAGAAGAGAAAACAGTGTTGGGAATAAGAATAAGAATGGGGAAAAAGGAAGGAAGGCGGTCCGTGAAAGAGGAGGAGGTTAAGATCATTTTTTGGAATGTGGCATGAATCAAAAACAAGGACAGCGAATTCTGGAAATTATAAAAAATTGAGAGTTGGTAAATTTAACGGAAACATGAGTAAAAAAAAAGTATTGGGAAAGAATAAAAAGTATATTGCCAAATGGATTCAGATGGGAAGTAAGGGGAGCCAAAAGGAAAAAAGGAAAGGGTAGAGCTAGTGGGGGAATAATCACAGGCGTAGAAGAAATAATAGCAGAAACGGAGATTGCAAGAGAAAATGACGGGGTACAGAAAAGAAAAGTAAAGATAAAAGGAAACTGTGACAATTTATAACAAAAAAGGGATGAAAAATATAAGAAAAGAGATAGAAAATCACATAAAGGAAGAAGAGCAAGAGATACCAATAATAGGAGGAGATTAGAATGCAAGAAGAGGAAAGAAAGGGTGTCTACTATATTCATGGACGGGGAATATAACAGGTCAGTTACACCAGCCCCCCCCCCCCCAATCATAATTTTAGAATTTCTTCAGCACACTGAATTGCGCCGCAAATG
>JAUMHM010000050.1:9559317-9572618 GCA_032362435.1 Melikaiella ostensackeni | reverse complement strand
ATTCATATTCCAGTGAGAGGCAAGGGGACTCACTCTAATCAAGCACCCCGAAGAAGACAGAATTCTACTACGTCCACATCGTTGTCTCTTATGCTTACGCTTATGGTTATGCTGAGCGTAGAATGTCTGAATCACGAACAGAGACCTCATCCAAGCACAGAATTTTGATGAAACTCGACAGATTTCGAAATTTTATTTCTGCAATATTGGATCCGCTATATGGAATTCAAAAATCCAATTTGAAATTCGTAATCAGCGACCCCGAAAACCCCCGAGTACAGAGTTGTGCGAAAATCGTAGAGTTTGCAAAATGTCATGTCCGCCATATTGGATCCGCCGAAGGGTATGGCTATTTGAGATCGGTGAGACAAGTTTTTTATTGCAATTCAACTATTCCGATCACCGTTAATTATAGTAAGGGTCGAGTCCTAATACGCTTTTAGGTCGAAAAAAAAATTATGCAAAAAAAATTCCCGATTTTTTGGTACTTTTCTCCAAATTTGGCGCTAAATTGAATTTCCTATTGGACCAAACTTAATTTCGACCACGGATTCTTGAAGAGCATACCCAAAACTATTAGAAAATATGATTTTCGTTTATAAATTTCTCTTTTTCAGTCTTGAGAATGAGGCTTGATCATGAGTTGAAAAATTGTAGTTCTTGGTCGTTAATGGGTTAAAAAATTAATCATTTTTAGGAAAATTTACACTACCGACGGATGGTATCGGATTACTAACGGGGTGACCTATCAAAAATTAGCCTTGACTATGAAAGACGATAGCATCGTTCAGAATAAAGATAGAAATATTTTTATAAAACCGCTGGAAAGCTTTTTGAATTCTGCGTTAAATGATCTCTATGTGGAGTAATTGGCCCTCGGGTATATTGAATTATTACGTGAAAAAGACAAAAATAAAATTTCGTATGCTTTTGAAATACATTACCGCACCGTCGAACCACGGTGCATTCTCGCACAAAAAAATGATTATTTCATGAACTCATAAAGATTTTTAAATGTTTAATGGTTTAAATGAAAAGCTAAATCCTAAAGATCACTTTTTCGATATCCGATTCATAAATATATTTTCCTAGCTGCTGCCAAGAGTTGAAGTACAAAATTCCTTGAAAAGCGAAATTTTATTTTTGTCTTTCTAACGTGATAATTCAATATTCACAAGGCTAAATTACTTCAAGTAAGGCTAATTTAATGTAAAATTTAATCAGCTTTTTATAGCTTTTTTAAAAATATTTTTATCTATTTTCTGGGCGGCACTATCACCTTTCAAAGTCAAAGCTAATTTTTAATAGGTCAGCCGGTTAGTGGTCCGATACTATCCGTTGGTAGTGTATACTTAGATAACTTTTTATATGTTTACGATTTAGGTGAATTTTATAATGTTCCATTTACTACTCAATTGCGCCAGCTTCAAGAGAAATATGGCGATGTCGTTAAACTTGAAGGACTTCTTTTTCGCACACCGATGATTTTTTTATTTAAGCCAGAATTTTGTGAAAGAATGTACCGTTTAGAAGGACCTCATCCACTCAGAATAGCCATGGAAGCTCTACATCATTACAGAAAAGTCAATAAGCACATGTTTGAAACTTCAGGACTGATGGGGTTCGTTTTTTCTTACATAAAAGTAATAATCTTCAACAAGAAGTACGAGGGTCGTTTGATAAGTTTGGTAAAAGAGCAAGTAAAACTTTTTTTCAAATTTGCCTTTATTTCTCAACATAGTCTCCTTCGTGGGCTACACGCTGAGTCCAATGAGATTCCCAGCTTTAAAAAAAAACAGTCTTCGCCTTCTATGACGCACTTTCACCAGACAGTACCCACAGCTTTGACTGCTGCTTTGTTTCGAATGTATAGTAGTAGATTCAGGTTTCGTTCACAGTCATAAATCGACACAAGAAGTCCTGTGGATTCCGATTAAACTTCGGCAAATACTGCGCTGAAACGTCATTTCAGTTGCCCTTTTGATCGCGAGTCAGCAATCGCGGCACCCATCTTGCACACACCTTCTTAACCTCCAGTTTTTCGTGCAAGATGTTATAGACTTGTTCAGTGGAAATGCCTACAGCCTTGGAAATATCACGCACATTGATTCGGCGATCTTCCATAACCATATGTGACCTGTCGCGAAGAAAGGGACCTTAGTCGGAAAAAATCGATTTTTGGGTTTTTTTACTATTCAATATTTATTAAGTTGCTCTTTCTAATGAACAAAACGGAAAAATTCTGAAAGAATTTTCTGCCTTACAATTAAGCGACATAGCGACCTTCCACTCATAGATTCTACGTTATTCGCAGCTATCTCAAACGCTTGCCCTGAAAAATTTTGCCTTTCCGACTAAGGTCCCTTTCTTCGCGATAGGTCACATATGATAAATTTTTTCCACCATATCCGATGTGGTGACCTCAATTAGATGTCCGGAGCGCGCTTCATCTTTAGTTGTGGTTCGGCCACGTTTAAGTTCGCTTATCCAAAAATAAACAGTTTTCAACAAAGGAGCAGGCTCCCTGTGAACTTCGTCTAACTCGGCTTTAATCTGCGTGGCCGTCCAATTTTTCAAATAAAAGTATTTTATAACTGTACGGAATTCTTGTTTCTCTATTTTTTTGAAAACCACTGACACGCTCACTTGAAACGTATACCAATTGCAAAGTGAGCATCGGTTATGGCTGAAGTTTGGTAGAGCATAGTTTGAAGAATGCTTTTTCTTGAACATATACTACAAAGTTCATTTTGGCGCCATCTAGCGGGAAACTTATCTCACTTATCAAGCGACACTTGTATAATTCAACATTATATAAAAATGAGGAATAACAGCTTTCCTTATTGAAAGGATCAATTAACGTATTTGAATTTATTGTTATAAATGAAGTTAATTACATTATTTAATTTCATTGAAAAAATTATTATTGGGGCAACAATACAGTATGCGTAAGAAATGTCACGAGTTGCAGCCTTTGGTTCAAAAAAATACATTCAAGAAGACTTTCCTGCATTCCAAGGTATTGTCATTTTAGTTGCGTCGCACAGTGGGACAAAAAAGGTGCCTGTCGACAAATCAATTTTCAGCCCGCAATTTTCATCCCACGTATACGTTTTTTTGTAAAATGAAAGCTTATGAAATTCTGTGTCGTTACAGCAAAACACATTTTTGAAAATTGTTTCAAAAATTCTTTATTTAACAAACAAAATGAAAAAAAAATTTATTGCTGCCATTTTTTTGAAAATTTTCGGTTTTGACCAGAAGTGGCAAATTCGAGGCTAAACCCGTTATAAACTACTTCCAGCAATATCATTCCCACAAACAATTTTTTTAGATTGTTGTAAACAAATTAGTGAACACAATTTAAGGTAAAGGCCCCGGTTCGTAACCTACTAAGAAGCTGCAAAGAATAAAATCCTAATCGAATGCCTCAAGCAATATTCGAATGCAATAAACTTTCTTCTGACGTAAAGAATAATCAATTTTCAATTGAAAATGTCATTGAAAGCAAATTCAAAGATGCATTAATCAAATAATTAGGAATTTGAACGAACATACTTGATGTGCCGGTTCGTGACACCCGAAAGTCCTCTTTGAGCCAGTTCGTAACCGAATGATGAGCCGGTTAGTAACTGGCTTATCAATGCAAGTGAATTCGGGATTATAGGCTATATTCAATTAATTTCACAGTTTTTAAGCTTTTGTTTGAAGGAGTTGATTTTTTTAGACTCGTCAAAGCTAACACTAACTGGCGTCAACATCAAATTACGCCATGTGCGTCAATTCGTATACTAACCTCACAATCGATTCGTGGACTGTCAATTTCTAAATGACGCATTCATTCTTTGTTTTTGGTCAAAGGTAAAAGTTAATATAGATATTTGAAGATTATAAATTAGAGTAAAAATCTGCCTGAGCATTTTAACGATATGTGTCATATTTTAATTGTTAAGAATTTTTGCCAGAGGGGTTACAGATGCGGCTTTGCTGATATTACGGTGCCCGTTCGTAACCGGCTCAGAAATTATTGTATTTCGACATGGAAAGCTACTTACTCAAATAATTGCACTCGAAACAAGACGAACGTTATCACTGTCCACTGGATTGCCACTTTTTTTTACTCACAACACGCCGAGCTATCAAGTTTCGTGGAGTCATTTCAGTGCTGGTCTTATAGTCAGCTAGTCTGAAAGTACATGTGCTACGGTAGAGGGCAGAGCGCGACGTTTTTATTGTTTTTCGAATTGATAAACGCGAAATAATGCCTATCATCTCATATCAGTTTCGTACATTTTCATTTTTACTTTGAAAAGAAATTCACATCAGCCAAAAGTTTCTATTTTATTATATAAAAAATCAATTTATACGCTTGCTCGGTTTCGAACTGGTCGGGGGTTACAAACCGGGGCCTTTACCTTATATCATCTCTGTTTGCGATAATGATGTACTTTGGAGCAATATTTTCTGAAGAAAATGCGAGTAAAATAATCTTTAATCAAAATTAAAAGAAGTTTAACATGAATTAATAATTGTTTACATCAATTTAATAAACAAATTCCTAGCCAGGCCATTTTTCAATAGAAATATTTCGTTTCTTCCAGCAGAATCAAGTACGAGTATCTTGCCAATGGTCTTTCGATGTAACAATGAGCTTTTAGGCAACAATCGTGTATTATTCAAAGAAATTTAATAAACAAATGGATAATTCGGCCATTTTTCAGACGATAAGTTTCGTTTTTTTTTAACAGGATCAACTATAAATCTCTCCCTAATGGTTCTTTCATTGGAAATTGTGCTTTCCGATAACTAATGTTCATTATTCAAACAAATTTGATAAACAAATGCGTAACTCGGTCATTCTTCAGCATATAAGTTTCGCTTTTTTAACAGAATCAACTATGAATTTCTCCTCAATAGTATTTTGCAATCAAAATTGTGCTCTTCAATAGCAATCTTTCATTATTCAAACAAATTCAATGAACAAATGCATTATCTGACCATTTTTCAGTGGATGAGTTTCGTATTTAAGAGGAATCAATTATACGTCTTTCACTGATGGTCATTTACTACGGAAAGCGGGCTTTTAAGTAATAATCGTTCGTTATTGAAACAAATTTTTAAAATAAATTCATCATTTGTCCATTTGACAAATTTGATTGTCAGTGGGCCTTTTTTCAAGTATTTAATCACTTTTTACTTATGTTGAAGGAGAAGTGTCTGGGCTTCTGAAAGCAAGAGTCTTTCAAACTTTGGGAAATCAGTTCTTAAACTTCGCTAGAAGGGATCAGCAGAAACTAATGAGGAATGCAGGATGTCCTCATTCATATGAATGGGAGATAGCTATGCTGAATTGATAAAATCTGTTAGCTGAAAAATGGTTAAGTGATGAATTTGTTTTAAATAAACTTGTTGAAATAATGAATGATTATTATTTGAAAGCCTATTCTCTGTAGTAAATGACCGTCAGTGAGAGATGCATAGCTGATTTATAAAAAAGAAACGAAACTTATTTGCTAATAAATCGTCAAATGATGCATGTACAGTTTATTCATCCAAAAAAGAGTTAACTTATCTACTGAAAAATGGCCGAACGATGCATTTTTTACAATTATTTGTTTAAACAATGAACAATCGTTCTTGAATATCACAATTTCCAAGGCGCAACATCATATCGAAGAACCATTGGCAAGATACTCGTTTTTGATTCTGCTGCAAAAAACTAAATCGTTCTATTAAAGAATGGCCTGATTATGAATTTTTAGTATATTTTTATAAACAATTGATAATTCATGTTTAACTTCTTCTAATTTCAATTAAACATTATTTCACTTACATTTCTTCTAAAAAATATTGGTCCAAAATACTTCATTATCGCAAATAGAGAAGATATAATTTTTGTTCACTAATTTGTTCACAACAATCTACACAAATATTTTGTGTCAATGATACTGCTGGACGTAATTAATAATGGGTTTGTAGCCAAAAACTGACCATTTCTGGTCAAATCAGAAAATCATAAATGAAAATTGTGGGCTAAAAATTGATTTTTCCACCTTTTTGTCATATTTTTGGCCCCACTTTGCGTCACGCAAAGCCCTAGCGCACACACAATGAACCAAGAGATCAGAAAAAGTGGCCCAAATTCAAGATTTCGTTTATGTTCATGTTGAAAATTCAAAATTCAAAGTGGTGGACCTAATATGGCCATTTTTAATTTTGGATTTTGACATCAAATTCGAATTAAAAATTTTAAATTTTGTTTGTTGAATTGTAATCTCAATCCGCATAATCCATATGCAATTCCTTCAATTTTTATTAAAATCCAATCAAAAGTTTAAGAAATGTTGATAATTTAACAAAAAAGTCAAATACAAAAATTCAGCATACCCAGTGGGAAATTGCTCATGTGTCCATGCTCATCATGTGTCAATTGCTCATTGTCCATGTTCAACTGACAGAATCATTTGCCACTCAGATATGTTGTTTTTCAAAGGAAATAAGACGACACATATCTAATCGATTTGATGAAAACATTTTTTTGACATTAGGCTCAACATTGCTTGAATTTGGTTCAAATTTTAGAAAATCGACATTTTACATTATATTTTTATACTCAGCTAAAAAATTGTAAAACAAAGCGAGAAACAATTAAACGAAATACACACAAATCGAATGCTTTCCAGCATAAATTTTCAGTATGTGAGAAACCATGAACAAATTTTTATTCAATATAAAATTGTTAAAAATATATGTTTTGAATTAGTAGTGAAAAAATCGGCAAGTTTTGGAATCGACATGAGTAACAAAAATATTTGTTTGTGAATATTTCGATTTTATTAATGATAGCTTAGGAGTGGAACATGAATATAAAAAATGGTTGAAGACAATTTTGTAGGTCTTTTTGAGGCGAGAAATTTTTCTGTTGGAGCTTTCACTGTATTTTGCGTTGTTTAGCTATACATTTGAATTTTTAATTTACTTATGGCATTTTCCATGTTTAAAACGAAAAATACCATCCCTATTGAAAAAGGGTTGGAGGCAATTTTGTAGAATTTCAAAAACTCATCATTTTAGTTTCTTGTCTATTCATCGTATCTAGCGTGGTTTGGTGAAAAAGTTGAATTTCTACTTTTCTCAGTTTCATGTTTCATGGTTAAAACCATAAATATTGGCAGTAGAAGGCTGGCTAACGAACTTGACCTGTCTTTTTTGACCCCAAAAACAATGTGCAAAAGAAAACTTGAATTAGAAAATTCCTTCGAAAGTTATCGCATCGTCAGGCAACAGACAGACCGACAGACAGACATTATCGTAAAACCTTTTTTTCTGACTCAGAAGGTCTCAAAGCGTTGAGAATTGACGAAAACCGGATAGGTTCAAATTGACATGAATCTAATACCTTCCTTCATGAATGATGAGAATGTAAAAATTCAAATTTCCCGCCAAAATATAGGTGCTATTGAAAAATATTTAAAGGCAAAATTTTTGTTAAAAGTGTGTTTTTTTCAAGCTTATATAGGTATTCAACTTTTTTTCTGATTCTGATAGAATTTCTTGTCCTTTTTTGACATCCGTGGTGAAATTTAAGAAAAGTTCAAAACTGACAAAATGGCGGCGGTCTTCCTGAAAATATTCAATGTAAATTTACTGAAAAGCCCCAGCGTTTTTTTTCTCTTGATTCTTCTCCAGATTTGTAAATAGAATATTTCTTGGTAGTCTGCCCTGTGCCCGTGAACTGGAGAGAAGAGAAATTTTTTTTTGTCTGAGAAACGGAAATTTCCGTTTCTTACTAAAACGACACAAGATGCACAAAAAGTTGGAGAAACAAAATTGTTTCTCTAAAAAATTTCTAAAAAAAATGTTTTTTAACACTTTTTTCCATCTCGCGTTATTTTGGAGATTTTTATGAAAATATGTATAAAGACCTTTAAAATTTATTTGCTCTCAAAAATACAATTTTATTTTGTCATAAATAACAAAGAAGAACGTAATTTAATAGTTTTAATAACTTTTACATCAAACTTTTTCGTTTGAAGTAGGTATTTTTAAAATAATTGATACTCTCCATTTTGTCAAGGGAAAAAAACGCTGGGGTTTTTGAGTAAATTGACTTTGAATATTTTCAGAAAAACCGCCGCCATTTAGTCAATTTTTAACTCTATTTAAATTTTCTAACGGATTTCAAAAAAGTACGAGAAATCCCATCAGAATCAGCAATGAAAGCTTGAATACCTATTTTAACTTGAAAAATATCACACTTAAAAAAAATTTGACCATTTTCTGATAATACGCGTTTCCATTTTTTTAAATTCAAATACTCATGTTTTGTAAAAAAAAAATTTGTCGTTAAATCTGTAAGATACGTGTCGTCCTGTTCCCTCTGAAAAACAAAATATTTGAGTGGCAAATGATTCTGTCACTTGAACATTTACTGCTTGCCCGATTTGAAATGATTACAGCCTATAGTAAGTTGTGCTCTAGAATAACTTCCATAATTTCGAAAAAAAAATTTTTGTCTCTTATATAGCAGTGTAATTTCACCATGTTTCATCGAAGTCGAAGGATCACTTACAAATGTTATTATTTCTGCCATATAATGACCAATTTATCTATTTATTTCTAATCTAAAGACAAATTTCATCTGAAATAATTGAAAAAGTAGTATTTTTGGATATTTTTAATAATTATTTGAAAAAATATTTCAATTTTATGATCAATCAAAGTCTAATCAAACAAAATATAATATCTGACTCATTTATCAATAATTTCAAAACGTAACACGATATTTTTTATAGCCAGGGTGAAGAGTGGTACAACTTTCGCACCAAAGTTAATCAACATATGATGCAGCCCCGCACAATCAAGCCACATGTGTCCCAAATCGACGGAGTTACTGATGAGTTTATTGACAGGATACGAGAAATTAGAGATCCCCAAACTCTCGAACTTCCTCCTACTTTTAATAATGAAATGAACAAATGGTCTCTAGAATGTACGTATTTGTGCTCGTTAATCATCAGATTAGGGCGTTCCAAAAAATACTTTTTTCCTTCAAGGACAGACACACCAGCTGTTCTTTTTCGAGTCATAATGACTCCTGATTTTTTGAACAATTAAAAAAAATATTCAGGGGTACCGCAAATTGATTTTTTGAAATTTATTGATATTTTGTTGAATATTTTTTTACTTTAATACAGAAGATGAACGATTGAATATAATGAATATAGGGAAGATAAGCCACATCTGCTACAAATGATGCATTTCATCACTAAGTATAGCCCTGCAAAAGAGCATGAACGCCATTTTTTAGAAAATAATTGTATAAGCTCAAAAATCCAGATAAATTTATTGTAACATACATTGTGACAAACTGGTCTTTTCATATAATATCAGTTTTTTTTATTTTGTTTGCATTTTTTCAAGTTATTTGCAAACTTTTGGAACTGTTAGCAATTTTGTTGTCATATCCTTTTCACTCAACAACTACAAAATCTATTTCGCTGTTTGTTCTTTTAATTGAAGATTAGAATTCAAATTACCGTCCAAAGTTGAGCAAAATCTGCATCGAGCAGAAAAAACAAATTTTCACTCTATTTTCTCTGAACTGGATGCCTTTTTTCAATCAAAATTTTCACACCTCAATTCAGCACTTCAGTTTTTCGGGAGTAAGTTTTTTTTCTAGAATGAAAATTGGACTTTTAATCACCATCCAAAATTCGAACAACGTGCGTCTCGAACAATAAAAAACCCCTCTATTTTCTCATAGCTTAATGAAATTGCCGAATCAAACCTTTCTTGTATCAATTCAGCAACTAAACAGCTAAAAACAAAATTTTTGGTCTCAACTGAAATTGAAAATTGGCTTTTTGATCACCATCCAAGCTTGAGAAAACGCATGCTTCGAACAAAACAAAGATATTCTCCCTCCATTTTCTTGGAACCTAATAACAATTTCCATTTAAACTTTTCAGGCTTCAATTTAACACTTATGTGTCTCGGGAGCATATTTTAATTTTTTTTCTGCAGAAAAGAAATAAAAATATTGAGAGCGTTATACAGGGTTACCCTTGCAAAGCAACAATATACCCTCTTTTGAATAAAAAATGAAATATTTTAAAAGAAAAACAGAAAAAAAAAATAAACTAAAAAAAGCCCTATGGGACCCATAAATATTTTATTTAATCTGTCAAAAATTAGGAGACGTTTTGACAAAAGTAAAACCTTCTTTAAACAACCCTAATTTTAAAAGTTTTGGAATATTTTCAATTTTCAAACAACCACTGCAAATTACCTATTTCTGGTTACTCTAAATTTCCAGCTATATGCGCTATTGCGTTGGACCACCGAATGGGAAGTTTGAAAAGTAATTTAGATCCACAGTCAGAGCCGCAACAAATGATCTCTGCGGTACACGAAATGTTTGATCTCATGTATGAATTGGAAGTTCTTCCCTCTCCATGGAAATACTACAATACAAAGAAGCTGAAAAGATTTTTTAAAGTTTTAGATTTCCTTTATGGGTATGTATCTACCTTTTTATGGAAAATTAACAATAGAGAAATTTGCTGATTTTTAATTGATTCCTAAATATAATTATTTCACTCTAATGTTTTACACAATTATAAAAAATATGGTTGGAAATGTAAAATAGTAAAATGATTTGACACGAGAAAAGAGAATCACGATTAATATAATTAAAACTAATGAGATAGAAAATTTTTATTGAGTCCACTATGAAATTCTCCAGTTAAAAGTTCTATAATTTATCATCAGTTATTATTAGCAATCATTTCTAAAAGTGAATTTAGACATAGAATATCAAAGTTCCATTTCTCAAGAATATATAAAATATGTACTGATGCTCTCCCATTTTTCTAGAACGTCTGCGAAATATATTAAGAGAGCGAAGGAAAGAATGAATGATGATACGATTTCTCAAGAGGACAGTATGTTACAAAGGCTTCTCAAAATCGACAAACAAACAGCACAAATCATGGCAATGGACATGCTTGTAGCTGGAGTTGATACTGTTAGTCTAAAAGTTAACTAATCATTAAAACTATAATAATGAGTACAAGGATATTTCCACAATGCGTATCATTTTGTGCCAAAAAAAAAATTTAACTTTTGTTGAATATGAGCCTATTTTTTTAGTAAAGACTTGATTCTTGAGGCACATGATTAGTGATCCAGAGAATTTCTGTTCTATATATTAAAATTCATAATTCTTGGCGTAAGAAATTTGGCATGCAACTATATTTCGTAAAATTCCGAAAGGGTTTCTTAATCATCAGCGACAAAATGAACTTACACCGTACGCTAATCGCAAGCTCGAACTTCTCAAGTAGAGATAAACGTAGCTGAGGCCTACCTTTGAAGCATAAGAGGAAGAGAGACCAGACGCTTGCTTCTCTACTCCCTCTCATGATCCATAATGAATGCATCAACACCGTATGCTAGTCGCAAGCTTAAACTGCTTGAGTGAAAATAAGCGTAGCTAAGGCCTAACCTTGTAGCATGAGAAGAAGAGAGACCGGACGCTTGCTTCTCTACAATTCGAAGCCCAGTTCGTGTATTTTTGCCATTGCGATTGTGGAGGTGTGAGTCGGTGCATTGTCGTGATAAAACAGCACTTTTTTTCGAAAATCGTGGCCGTTTTTTTGTAGCTCGGCTTTCAAACGATTCAATAATGTTGCCATAGTACGTTTCTGTTATATTTTCACCCATCTCCAAGTAATCAATGAGGATAATTCCTTGGAAATCTCAAAATACTATAGCCATCACCTTTCCAGCTAAAAAAACAGTCTTCGCCTTCTTTGTCGCACATTCACCAAACAGTAGTCTCTGCTTTGACTGCTGCTTTGTCTCGAGCGTATAGTAGTGAATTCAGGTTTCGTCCACAGTCATAAATCGACGCAAAAAGTCCTGCAGATTCCGATTAAATTTCGCCAGACACTGCGCTGAAACGTCTTTTCGGTTGCGCTTTTGAACGGGAGTCAGCATTCGCGGCACCCATCTTGCACACACCTTCTTATCCTCCAGTTTCTCGTGCAAGATGTTATAGACTCGTTCAGTGGAGATGCCTACAACCTTAGAAATCTCACGCACCTGGATTCGGTGATCTTCCGTAACCATATGATGAATTTTTTCCACCATATCCGATGTGGTGACCTCAATTAGGTGTCCGGAGCGCGCTTCATCTTTAGTTGTGATTCGGCCACGTTTAAATTCGTTTATCCAAAAATAAACGGTTTTCGACGAAGGAGCAGACTCCCCGTGAATTTCATCTAACTCGGCTTTGATATGCGTGGCCGTCCAATTTTTCAAATAAAAATATTTTATCACTGCACGGAACTCTTCTTTCTCCATTCTTTCGAAAACTGCTGACACGCTCACTTCAAACGTATGCTAAACGCAAACTAAGCATCGGTTTTGGCTGAAGCTTGGTAGAGTCTACTTTGAAGAGTGCTATTTCTTGTACATTCACGTTAAAGTAAAATATCCTGTACATACAAAATATACTGCTTCTATCCTGCGCGATAGACAACTGCGTACCCTATGACGTACAGTTTCGGGATTTTTCGAAACATGTATCGCAATTTCAAGTTCAATAAGACACTTTCGTGCAAATCCATTATTTTTGTGTCTCAAATGTTTCCGAGATCTCAGAATATTTTTAACAGTTTGCAGAAATACTAAACGGTGCTCAAAATGATACTTTTTGTAGAAATGTCCATAAAAATTTTTTCCAGAACTTCAGAAAATAGATACACATCTGTGAAGTGTACAATTTGTTTTGTATCCTAATCAAAAATTCTTTTTTTTATTTTTTAAGACGGGAAACTCAGCTGGCATGACACTTTATTATGTTTCAAAACATCCTGAAGTACGAGAGAAGTTACGCACTGAAATAGATCAAATTCTAATTAATAAGAATACACCGGTTACCTATGAATCTTTAAAACATGTTCCCTACGCCAAAGCTTGCATTAAAGAAGCATTAAGGCTTGCACCAATCTCGATAGGAAATATGAGAACAATGGTGAAAGATGTTGTAATTGGTGGTTACAGAATACCAAGAGGGGTGAGAAAAAATCTCATATCAGTAATTAGGCTAGGCACCCAAAACTTAGAACGGATCTCGCCACTTGTTTTGGCTGTTAAGGCCATGTAACGAGTGGACCACGTGACCAAACCAGTCCTGAGATCGATATTTTTTGCCCTATATTTGAAAATAAAAGTTAAAATAAATCGGAAAAACTTTGGGAAAATATTAATAAAGGCAAAAGAACAGTGTGTGG
>JAUMHM010000050.1:9540536-9554521 GCA_032362435.1 Melikaiella ostensackeni | reverse complement strand
CCGCCGACCCATTTTTTCGTCAAAGGAGTAGGGTCTTGAACTCTGTACACCCCCCGCCCCCCCCCCCCACGTCCCGCAAATTTTTCAGTCCAGTGAAGCAAAATAGACAGTTCCTACATACTTTGAACTGCTAAATCTGCATTTCTAGTCAGAAATGCAAAACAAGCTCGTATTTCTTATGACATGTTATATACCACGAAAAATCAACAAAAAAAGATGTTTTTTGAGGTTAGAAAAAAAAGCTAAGTTTTGAATTCCGACTTCGGATTCGTATTCCGCGATACAAAATCCATCAGAATTGACTATTCCGCTCAGTCGCAACATCAAATTGTACAACTTAATCACTTCTAAAAAAAATTATTTGAGAAGCATTGAGTTTGAAATGTTTAATTTAGAACATTATCAAATTTAAAATAATTTAATTTCAAATGCCTAGTTCTAGCATGGTTTCATTTTTACGGCATTTTTTACAGATTGACTTAATGTTACATTGAAAATATTCAGTTTTTAATGCTTTTTTGTAATTTTCCAACTGTGCACGATTTTAATTTGAAGTTATTATGTATAGTGAAATAAATGAATTTCAAATATGTATCAATATTAAATTAGTAATTTTGAATGTGTTATTGCGATATTTTTTGTTTTGATACTGTGCCGCAAATTTAGAACGTTATGTAATTTAAAACATTTTGTAGAATTGAAACTGAACTTTCTAGTGTCTTTTTGACCTAAAAAAGTTTTAGGATAGAGTTTTTTTCGAAGAATATGCGAGAGACAGAAAAAAGTTTGAAGTGAAAAATGTTCTCCTTCAAGAGACTTATAAAAAATATAGAGCGTTCAAAACTGAAAAGTTTTGAATTTCAAGTGCTGAGAAATTGTACAATATTAATTTTTTTCAATTTTATATTTGATTTTTAGCAGATTCAAAATAAACTTTAAACATTGTAGTCATTGCAATGATTACAATTTTTAAACACCAAGTTTTATGCCTTCTTAACAATTTGAGCCTATTTTTCATAATTTGCATTGCACCGCTCCGACTAAACCCTTTTCAGTTAAAAATGAATTTCCTTTTTATTAGATAACTTTCAAAACCAATAACTTCCTTCCCCAATAATTTGTTCTGATTAATGTTTTTCTTACTTTGAGTGGAACATATTGCTAATGAGTCAAATGTTAAGTCGTATAACCATAATTCAGTTTTTCTAATTGCAATTTCGACCAGACGATACTTCTTATTCAAACCTCATGAAGTCAACAACCTTGTCAATAGACAATTTTCGTGAGGTCAACAATTTCGGATAAATGAAAATTTGAAAAACTGATACCCTTATTTGTTCAAAACATGACATAGTTCAATTGATACCAGTTTCATTAATTTGTTGTGATAGTAATCACATTTAAGAACTTTAAATCAATACAATTCTCTAGTTAAATAATTATAAATTCTGAATGTCAACTTTTTCTTTCTTTCTTATATCAACAAATAATATAAACAGGAATTTTTTCCAACAGTACATTGAAATTCAAATTTAAAATGATCAGTTTTAAAATTATACAATAAGTAAGAGATGATGAGTGGATTCTTAAAATTTTTCAGCCGAAGAAACTATTCAGCACTACCAAATGCTTTGTTCTCTCGGATATAAATTCGGGCATGGAGATTTTCACAAAATTTTCTACTCAATAAATAAATTTCGCTTACAAATATCTTAAGTTTATAAAATATAAAAATCTTGAGTGTTATTGATAGACTGATCTTAGTCCAACTAAGACTTATTAGACGTACCTTTAATTTTTCGAAACGTTCTAGAACAATTTCGAAAAAATACAATACTTTGGTTTAACGTGTAAGCCTTTTTATACTTTCGTTCACATCTACTTTGCCGGAATTTTCATATAGTAGACAAATATTGCCGTAGTAAGGTAATAACGCCAGATGTAAATAATATATTTTTCATGACTTATATTATACTTCTTACTTTCATATTCTGCAAACAACCTGTATTTATTTTTTGCATACACATATTTTATGTATACTTTTTTTGTAGAAAAAAAATCTGTTTGTCAGTAAAAATTGCATTTGGAGTAATAATTAAGTACATAAATGATTAATTAAAACTGTGAAATTACGGCTTAGGACAGAAAAAAATCCTTCAATATTTCGTTAATTTGGTCAATCATAATTGCATTATTTTTTTTCTTATGAAGTATATCGCATTATAAAGAATCATTTAAAATAAATATTGAATATTCTCGAACAAGATTCCCTGTTTTAAATATTAACTTCACGCAGGCGAGATTTGCTATCTCAAATCTTGTGAAGGCCAAAAAATAAAAATTAATTATAACTTACAATCAGTACTTACGTAAATATGTAGGCAAATACTCGTCATTTACAATTGGTATTAAACTCCGATTTTCATATCTTAGTTATTTAACAAGACCTAATTAAGAATCTTTTATTATTTCACTTGCTTTCATGTTTGGAAAACATATTATTTTTAATTTGCATACAAATATTATGCTTTGATTCTGAGGAAAGTATTTTCACGAATCACTAAAAAATTCCAATGTGCGTGTCGTTTCTTATTAAGAATTAATTACTTTTGTAATTCAGATCTGATAACCCTTTCTGATAAAACAGATCTGGTTACTTAAAATTGGAATGAAGAAATATTTTTTAGTAAGCAGTGCTGAGCAGAGTACTTTGAGTCCCTGTATCTCTTATCAGACAGTAAAAATAGTTTTAAATAAAAGTATTATTCTTGATCAAACGTTGTCTCTGCCGAGGCTTTAATTATGAAATAGATGATGAGAGATGTGCAGAGAATCGAATATTTGTGATCTAGGCTTTAAGATCAATTTGCTATTCCAATTTAAAGATCAAATAAAGAGAATTAAATAGGAAATTGAAATTTCGTGTTTTTTAATACGAAGTGTCTGGAAACATCGAAAATATTTGGTCTAACGATCGTCAAATTTCGGTGAACCTTGACACGACTTTTTTAATAAGCTCATGTAAAAATTTCGAAAACACGACTACAATGACAATATTGAACAATAATTTAATTAGAACATTGCTAGAATACGCGTCTATTACTTGGACACATAAGTGTAAAAAGATTCCTATACGCTTTTTTAGCATTTAAAGAGGATGGAGTGAACCCCATTGGAGGGAGTTCTTACCTCCCACGAGATTTAACATAATACTATTAAGGATTAGGCGTAGGTATTTTTGCCAATTATTTGTGGACATCACGAACTCAATCAAAATAGTTGTTTCAATTACTTTTGGCACTGTCATTACTGAATTTTCCGTAAGACTATAACCGGTTAAGTTATAGCGCTAGGGCTAGTATTACGGAAGATTGCGTAATAGTAGACAGTACGTTACTTTTTTCATACATCTCTATTAGGGGTACTAAATGATTTGAATTTACTTGTTACATGAATATATCAAATCTGCTTCAAAGAAGAACATAGGAAACCTAGGCCACAAACTAATAGATGTAATTTTCGTTATCTCCAATTTGAAAATTTTCGTTCATAGCCAGAAGGTACTGCATACTATGCAGTGCATAGTACATATAGGAGCAAATATACTATTCTATTTCATGATATGCATTGTATCGTTGTGTACAGTGTACACCAACGTAACCTCACCGAAATGCTATCTCCCAACTGTAGTGAGTTGCATCACGCTCCAATGGTAATGCGAATGTACAACGCGTACGTCCTATGCACATAGGTACAACCTGAATTTCGCTAGAGGAATATCGAGCAATGTAATGCGATGTGCTTAATCGAGCATTTACAAAATTGTTCCGACAAAGTCAACAATATGCTGATTTCCCTTTTGTCGTGAAGAAAATTACTTCTTTTATCGCGGTTGTCATGCAATTCCTGCGGACTGTATGCGGTGAAACGTTAATGGATAAAGTCAGTAATGAGTAGGTTCTCAAGGAATGTGGTGTAGAAGAAACATTGATTGATAAGAGTGAAAGAAATTTTCTGAGATTGTTTGATCATGTTGATAGAATGAATGTAGGACGTTTAACGAAGCAAGTGTATTTAGATAAGGTGAATGGTAGCGTACCCAGAAGTAGACCAAGGAAGGAATGGTGGGAATATGCGAACAAACTTCAAAGAGAAGAGATACAAAGAGTCGCAGAAACACAAGAGCTTGCATTGTGTTGTGGGGTATTGTAGGTAGTATAATGAGGCTAGAACCGAATGAGTTACGCTTGCCCCGAAAAGGATTTGGCTTAATGGTATAATTATAATATAATAATTTAGTACTCTCTGAGACTAAGAATTTTATTATAAAATGTCTTTCAATACAAAAAAATAAGTATGAATAATTGAATAATTGATTAGTATGAATCAACTTTTTTCACCTGTGTAATGGCAAACGTTTTTTTTTATCGATCTTACGATTTTTCAGATATGAGACAAAATTCAAATATATCTAATTTTTTATTTTTTTTTATTTTTTGACTTTGCAAACGTAGGGAAGTAATTCAATTAGCTATAGACAATTTTTCCATACTGAAATTTAAATTTTTCATGAAATATCGTGCACAGTAATTTTACGCCCGAAAGGTCCAAATAATGAGAAGAGAAGAAAGTATTGCTATCCAGAAAAGAGCGTAACGTTCTTTATTTTTAATCATACTAATTGAATGCAACAAAGTGAATTCATGAGGTGTCGCAGACCCAGTTATTCCAGACAGGTATAAAATATGAGTTTTAATTAAACGACTTTTATAGATATGACCTCTCCTGTGCATACACACATACTCGTATGCACTTCAATTTCTGTTAACGAATCAGTTATTCAAAGCTTCTCGTTAAATGCGAATAGCAAAGGTCGAAAAATTATCTTAAAACCTCTCGTTTAATAATTTTATAATTATATTTTCTTCCCTTTTCAATTCTTATTTTCCCCTCTTTTACTGCCTCTATATTATATTCCTTCTCACATACTTTGTATAAAAAAGTGTCTCTAACAATAATTGTTTGTGGCTTTGCGTGAATAGAAATAAGCCCTTTGAGGAGACCTCTCTAGGACAATAAAGCCTTCGCCGCACGGTAGGAAGCAGTTTTTGATTAATTAATTTATTAATGAAAATATCAAAGAGTCACGCATAAAACATGACGTGAATTTTTACTGAATGACAGCAGGGTGCTTTTGTCTCATGGACAAATATATGAGCTTTCAAATCAGCGCGGACTCAAGCTTAGTGATGAAAGATTATCCTCGCACTAAAAAATTATGTCCATAATTACGGTAGCCTACGTAATATAACACCTAATGAGTAAAAGCTTTTAATCTGTCCTAATTCATAATGCAAACCGAATATTTCACACAGAATAATTCTTACATAATTATATATCAAAAAGTTCCATTCATAGTGTCTTCAATAAACTATGATTGTAATTACTATATGTTACACAAATCAATTTTAATTGAAAAAGACTTTTTATTAGACTTCAAATAATGTAAATAATTGTAAATAATTCATGACTGAGATATGAACCATAGATAAATCATAATAATTCACAATTGTGATATTTACCAAAGATAAAAAAAATGCTCGTTATACAGGAAAAATATATAATTTGTAAACTACGTTCCTGACGAGAATTAATGTATCTAATTTTTTACAGAATGGATAAATCGACTGACGAGGGCCACCATTGTACGCCGAAACTTTTGGTTCAAATATTAAGTAATTGACTTTAATTCTTTTGGACCCTAAACCCAAAACCACTCCACCAACAACTATTTTACAATTTTGTTCTCGAGGGTCAATATGATTCTCAACTGATAATTATATTAATAATTTCCAATTATTTTGATGGATAGTTTGAATAAAAACTTTAACTGAATGAAAACGTTATTTTTACTTAGAATTTAAAACAATTCAGTTTCACTAAAGTTAATGTCTGGCATGTTTAAAGATATTGAACGGTCTTTAATTAAAGCTTTTAAGAACTGTAATTGTTAAATTCGAGTCTTCAAATTTAAATTTCAAAATAAACGGTCAAAAATGTACATAAACTTTGGACAATTTTTGAAAAATAAAAGAGCGGCAGCTTAAAGTGATGTAGTTTAAATCGCTGCAGTTTGAAATGCTGCAGTTTAAGGTACTGCATTTGGAAGAGCTACAGTTTAAAATGCTCCAGTTTAAAGAGCTGCAGTTTGAAGTGTTACAGTTTAAAGAGCTGCAGTTTAACATAATGCAGTTTAAAATGCTGCAGTTTAAGGTACTGCATTTGGAAGAGCTACAGTTTAAAGTGCTGCAGTTTAAAGAGCTGCAGTTTAAAGTGTTCCATTTTGAAGAGTTGCAGTTTAAAATGCTCCAGTTCAAAGAGCTGCAGTTTAAAGTGCCCTAGCTTTAAGAACTGCAGTTGAAAGTGCTGCAGTTTGACGTACTGCAGTTTGAAATGCTGAAGTTTAAGGTACTGCATTTGTAAGAGCTACAGTTTAAAGTGCTCAAGTTTAAACAACTGCAGTTTGAAGGGCTCCAGTTTAAACAGCTACAGTATTAAAGTGCTCCAGTTCAAAGAGCTCCAGTTTAAAGTGCTGCAGTTTAAGGTACTCCATTTGGAAGAGCTACAGTTTAAAGTGCTGCAGTTTAAAGAGCTGCAGTTTAAAGTGTTCCAATTTGAAGAGCTGCAGTTTAACGTGCTGCAGTTTGAGCTATTGCATTTGAAAGAGCTGCAGTTTAAAGTGCTCTAGCTCAAAGAGCTGCAGTTTGAAATGCTGCAGTTTAAAGAGCTGCAGTTTAAAGTGCTCTAGTTTAAAGAGCTACAGTTTAAAGTGTTGCAGTTTGACGTACTGCAGTTTACAATGCTGCATTTTAAGGTCCTGCATTTCGGACAGCTACAATTTAAAGTGATCAGGTTTAAAGAGCTGCAGTTTAAAGTGCTGCAGTTTGACGTAATGCAGTTTAAAATGCTGCAGTTTAAGGTACTGCATTTGGAAGAGCTACAGTTTAAAGTGCTCCAGTTTAAAGAGCTGCAGTTTAAAGTGCTCCAGTTTAAAGAGCACCAGTTTAAAGTGCTGCAATTTGACGTAATGCAGTTTAAATGTTGCAGTTTAAGGTACTGCATTTAGAAGAGCTACAATTCAAAGTGCTCCACTTTACGGAGCTGCAGTTTAAAGGGCTCAAGCTTAAAGAGCTGCAGTTTAAAATGCGCCAGTTCAAAGAGCTGCAGTTTAAAGTGCTGCAGTTTGACGTACTGCAGTTTAAAATGCTGCAGTTTAAGGTGCTGCATTTGGAAGAGATATAGTTTTAAGTGCTCCTGTTTAAAGAGCTGCAGTTTAAAGTGCTCTAGTTTAAAAAGCTACAGTTTAAAGTGCTGTAGTTCAAAGAGATGCAGTTTAAAGCGCTCTAGTTTGAAGAGATGCAGTTTAAAGGGCTGCAGTTGGACGAACTGCAGTTTAAAATGCCACAGTTTGAAGTGCTGCAGTTTGACGGACTACATTTTAAAGTGCTGCAGTTTGAAATGCCTCAGTTTGACGTGCTGCAGTTTAGAATACTGCAGTTTGAAGTGCTGTAATTTGAAGTTCTGCATTTTCAAGTCCTGCAATTTAAAATGCTGCAGTTTGAAGTGCCGCTAGTTTGAAGTGCTGCTGTTTGACGTGTTATAGTTCAAATTGCTTTAGTTTAAAGTACTGCTGTTTGAAGTGCTGCAGTATGAAAGGCTGCAGTATACAGTCCTGCAGTTTAAAATACTGCAGATTGAAGTGCTACAGTTAGAGGTGCTGCAGTTTGAAGTGCTACAGTTTAAAGTGCTGCAGTTTGAAGGGCTGCAGTTTACAGAACAGCAATTTAAAATGCTGCAGTTTAAAGTTATGTAGTTTGAAGATCTAGAGCTTGAAGCTCTGCAGTTTCAAGTGCTGCAGTTTAAAGTGATACAGTTTGTAGTGCTGAAGTTTGAAGTTCTGAATTTTCCGGTGCTTCAGTTTGAAGTGCTACAGTTAAAAGTGGTACATTTTGAAGTTCTGCAGTTTAATGAGCTATAGGTTGAAGTACTGCCGTTTAAAGTGCTGCACTTTGAAGTGCGGCAGTTTGAGAAGTTTCATTTTAAATTGCTGCAGTGCAAAGTGCTTAAAATTGAAGTGCTACAGTTCAAAGTGCTGTAGTTTAAAGCTTGGCAGTTTAATGTACTGTAGTTAAATGTGCAGCAGTTTGAAGTTCTGTATTTAGAAGTGCTGCAGTTCAAAATGCTTTAGATTGAAGTGCTGCAATTTTGAGTTCTGTAGTCTGAAGTTCTGCAGTTTCAAGTGCTGCAGTTTTAAGTTCTGTAGTTTGAAGTACTATAATTTGAAGTACTGAAGTTTGAAGTACTGCAATTCAAAATTTTGGTATTTCAAGTGCCGCTAGTTTCAAGTTCTGCCGTTTGAAGTGCTGCAGTTTATCTGGCTGCACTTTGAAGTGCTACAGTTTGAAGTTCTGCAGTTTCAGGTGCTGCATTTTGAAATTCTGCAATTTGAAGTACTGCAGTTTGAAGTGCTACAATTTGAAGTGCTGCAGTTTTAAGTGCTGCTATTTTCAACTTCTGCAGTTAAACTTTCTGTACTTTCAGGTTCTGTAGCTTAAATTGCTGCAGTTCGAAGTGCTGCAGTTTCAGGTGCTGCATTTTGAAATACTGCAATTTGAAGTGCTGCAGTTTGAAGTGCTACAATTTGAAGTGCTGCAGTTTTAAGTGCTGCTATTTTCAAGTTCTGCAGTTAAACGTTCTGTACATTCAGGTTCTGCAGCTTAAATTGCTGCAGTTCGAAGTACTGCAGTTTAAAATGATGCAGATTGAAGTGCTGATACTTAACCTTCTGCAATTTGAAGTGCAGTACTTCAAAGTGCTGCAGTTTAAAGTGCTAGAGTTTAGAGTGCTGTAGTTTGAAGTACTGCAGTTTGAAGTGCTGCAGTTGGAAGTACTATAGTTTGAAGTGCTATAGTTTGAAGTGCTACAATTTTAAGTGCTGCAGTTTGAAGTGCTTTTATTTTCAAGTTCTGCAGTTTAACGTTTTGTAGTTTCAAGTTCTGCAGTTTAAATTGCTGCATTTCGAAGTGCTGCAATTTAAAATTATGCAGATTGAAGTGCTGCTACTTTAAAGTTCTGCAGTTTCAAGTGCAGTAGTTTAAAGTGCTGCAGTTTGAAGTACAGCAGATTAAAGTGCTGCAGTTTAAACTGCAGCAATTAAAAGTGATGTAGTTCAAAGTTCTGCAGTTTAAAGTGCTGCATGGGTTAAATTTGGCTCTAGTACTGTTGGGATCTATTTGGATGTTCCAACTAACAATGTTCGCTACTTAATAGCTTTCTCTTTGGATTTCCACATAGAATTTCACCCATGAGCACCAAATCCCATTGCTGTTAGAATCTATTTGGATGATCCAATATCGTAATCTACTTAGATTTTCAAACACAATCTTATTTGGTTTCTGTTTGGGAATCTAAGTAAGTTTCACCGATGGTGCACTAAGTCCTACTTGCTACAGGGATCTGTTTAGATTTTGAAACACTATAACCTACTTGAATTTCCAAACTCAACCTGAGTTGGATTGTGTTTAGATTCTCAAATAGAAGGTTGTAATCGTCCACCAAGTTTCAGTTGTTATTAGGAGTTATTTGGATGATCCAATACCATAACCTACTTGGATTAACAAAATCATTCTGAATTGATTGCTGGTTGAAAATTTAAATAGTTTCACCGATTGTACACTAACTCCTGCTTGCTGTGAGGATCTGTTTCGATTTTCCAACTCTATAACCTACTTGGATTTCCAAACAGCAATTAATTCAGATTTAGTTTGGAAACCCAAGTAGGTTACAGTGTTTGAAAATCCACACAGATCCAAACAGCAACTGGGACTTGGTGCATGATTATAAATTTAGGAATCCAAACAGAATCCAATTCAGATTCAATTTGGGAATCCAAGTAGGTTACAGTTTTCAAACACCTAAACATATTTAAATTATATATTAAAACAGAATCCAATGCAGGTTGTGTTTGGAAATCCAAGTAGGTCACAGTATAAGAACAACCAAACAGATCCTAGCTGCAATTGGGACTTGGTGCACCGTTGGCAAAAAGTGGTCCTGAAACCAGACTGCTCTAACATGACTTTTCAAAAGAACAAGCATTCAATTCAAATTTTTTAATTTGCACTCCAATTAATTTGTGTTCAAATTAGAATATCGATATTTTTAAAGAATTTCAGAGTCGATCCCATTCAACATTGCATTTTTTATGAAATCTATTGCACTCTGATTTTAGAGCGATTGCAATAATATGTGTACAATACACAATTGCAGGAATAATATTTATAAAAGCGCTAATAACATTTTACACATTAATGAACAAAATATATGGCATACACCGTAAAACAGCGCTAAGCGGGACAGTTTGAGGTAAATTGGGACACCCAGAATTTTCCATTCCATGACTTGATATTGCTTCCTCTGGATCAAAAAGAGATGTCCTACTTTACCCAACATGCTCCACTAAGCCCCGTTATACAGTATAAAGTGGTTATATTCAAAAAGTTCCCACTATCTAATTTTTAAAAATAAATCATTTAACTAACATAAAATTGAATTTCTCACGTGTTCCTGGAGAAGATACTTAAATCTTTCCCAAATTATGCTTTTAAAATTAAAACATCTTTTGGTTAAAAAATTGACGATTAGATGAAATTTTTTCCAGCAAGCTGACCGAGTTTATCAGACCACGAAAGATTAAAGGATATAGAATCAACGTCAACGAAGAAGCGGAAAGAGAAAAAAATAGAAAAGTAAAGAGCGATTGAGCTTCGCGGAGAAAAATGGCAAATCAATCATGGAAGGGCAAACGGTAGAAGAATCACCCCTTTTAAGAAAGTCTCCCAGAGATCAATAGGTTTAATGGAGCGTGTTACGATTTCCGCCAAGGCAATGGAAGAAGACCCAAGTCTGTGGTTTCCGATTTCCTTCGACAAAATGAAAATCGGACAAGAAGTAGGAAGTTCGAATCGATGGAGAAAATAGGAATTTTCTTAAAGATTCTTCAAGAAAAACTATCAGAACGTGGTGATGTTGGATTCTACTTTATAAAAGAGCTTTACACTGCTTTCTCAACTTGGAAGGAATCCAAACCATATTCACATTTGTTGGTTCAAATTCACTGTGAAAAAAAATCTCATTGTCTCAATACATTACCTACTAAAGAAAAAAATGTATTGAGTCAATTAAATTATCGTCAAATCAAAAGATATAATTGATTTTCTTTTTGATATTAATTTACGTTTTAATTTTTGGTTTAAGGTGGAAAAAATAGATCTTTAAATACTGTTCGCGTCATTTTTACAAGGTAATTTAATTTTACCGGCTAAAGTGGCTTGGCAGACTACAAGAAAAAGAACTATCCACGTCTGTATGATCGATAGCACTAATTCATTCGTTGTACGATGAGGTGTGATATGAGTCAATCGATCACAAAACACGTACTGTGGATGAAGAAAGAAAATCCATCACAGCATCGACATTTAAAGATCATACTTCAATAGTTACAGAAAATCATGTTTTATAAAAACATAATACAATTTAAATGCAATCGTTATTTTAAAAAATTACATTAATAACATTTTTTTTCAATAGAAAAAATTATGGTTATTCTTTCAACTCAAATTCATTTTTTCAGAGAAGGGATGATTCAGTTCAAAAACGTATTATTAAATCATTTTCTGCAGAGACAATTTTATGAACGGAAGCAAACATTTTCATATAGAAATTTCGGTCAAAGAGGACCGAGAATAAAAATTGTGTAAAGTTACGGTGTTGATTTAAAACGCTGGTTCTCTTTGCCAATCTGTCTATTGAAGAGAACTCGATCTTTTCATGGCATGCTTTTTGAATTTCACAACTCCACTTTTTGAACCATATGCACTGCAGATTAAAGAGTTCTTTGTTATAGTTTCAATGGTTTGGAAGTCGACGCGTTTGGACATACATATCGGTATTCATATACATATACATACATAGTTTTCAGTATTTTGACTCCCAATCGGAACATGACTTCTACTATACACTTTCAACTTTCAATATCTCATAAAAATAGTGCAAGTAAAATCAGACGTTTAGCAATTCAACGTAATGTTGACCTCAGGTCATGAGTAATGGCATCACCGCCTATTATACAAACACAGTAACCCATTTTATCGGGCGCTGATCGGGAAAAATTAGGGAAGGGCCTGGCTAATTCTGTAGCGCTGTTTTAACCGGGCTCTATCGAGAACATCTTATCAGATCCCAACGGGAATTCCCTTCAACCGCCCGTCTAGATCCATTTTGTTTTTCGGTACTTTCAACATTTAGATGTGATATAAATATATGGAAAAAACGATTTGTAAACAACAAAATGAATATAAATTTTAGATATATAATTTCGAATGTTTATATTTTGTTACTTGCAAATCGTTTTTTGCATATACTTGTATCATGCAACATGTGAATGCAGGGCCGCCGAGAGCAAATCCGGGCCCGTGGGTAACCATGCACGGGCCCCTCCTCCAACTCCCCCCAACAATTGTAAAATTAAAAATTATGTAGGATGGTAATGAATGAGGATTCACGGGCCCCTTCGAAGAAGTGCGGGCCCGGGGGAAATCCCCCCATCACCCCCCTGTCGTCGTCCCTGTTTGAATGTTGAACATTTGCAATAAACTATGACAATTCATTATTTTCATTTTTTCCACTGACTTTCACTTACACAGTACACATTTAACAGTATATCTTATATATCATATTTAAAAAGCAATTTTTTCTTCATTTCAAACGATATAATGTAATTGTGAGAGGTAAAAAAATAAATTAGTTAAAATTTTTTGGTTATATTTACCCACTCTATTTAGTATATATTGTGACTTGGTATTTCCTACCACGCCCAAAATCATCAAATTCGCCCCCTTTTAACATCCAAAATTTTTTAATTATCAAATTAAAACGAATACCTGATCGAGCACAGACTACACTTACGAACTGTCATCTGACAGGAGCGCCGACAGGGGTGGCCTGTTGCCAGAAATAAACCCCTCGAGGCCAAGGATTTTGTATTTCATCTCTCCGAACCGTCGCCAGTCTGGGGGTCTTTATTATACATAAAATATCACAAACTAATTCGCGTCGAAACTTTGTTGTCCGTTTTCTCACTAAGCAAATCTCAGGGTCGGTTGGCCCTTTCAAACCACATCACGTTATCCGTTGTAGGAGGAGGACATGCACATACGCACACTCCGTCCCCGTCGGTATTTACTTAGGCACTTTCTTGATACCTGTGGCGCCGTCTATTGGAGCAGGGTGTAGTTAAACTCGCCACTGTCTACGAACGCTCTGCAATTCAGCGAGAGGTAAGGTGGCGATTTATTGTAAAAACGTGTTACCCGTGAGTGAGGACGTCGTTGTGAACTCGCGTCTAAGCACAGGACGAAGCATCTCTCGTCATTCTGTGTTCGACCATTTTTGCTAGCGAGAAAAGTATGTTCATAATTTATTCTTGTCGAACTTTTTGCAAATCGGAAGTGAAATTCTATCAGTCTGGTAATGGTTCGCGGTGGTGCATCGCGTAGACTTTTAGTTGCTGCAAAATGGCGTCGTCCTTGACTTGCCCTTTTGTCTCGATTGTCGCCATGTTGCCGCAACAAGTAATTGGGTTATAATTTACAAAAATAGTTTGGTGAAATTTAATTATAATTGAAAATGCATCAATGTTTGAATGTCGTTCCAATTTAGTTGTCACTAGGCGTAAAATCAGAGCTATGCTTCCCGTGTAAAATCGATTTAATGCCACCTAGTGGTGAATCATTTTTTTTTACTGGATCTCAATTTACATGTGAGGCGTTTCGGCCAGAATTAATAAAATCCCTAATAGCACGGAACGTTCCGGGAACGTTCCAGGAACTAGCCGCTGGGACTTTCGGAACGTTCCAGGCACGTCG
>JAUMHM010000050.1:9521709-9531866 GCA_032362435.1 Melikaiella ostensackeni | reverse complement strand
TTCCGAAAAAAACGGCCTGGTCCGCAAATCTTGTTACTCTTCAGATTATGTTTGCAGAAAAATAGATAAAATGGCTTCTCCGTTTGGACTCAGTTTTACATTTAGGATTTGCCCATGATTTCGAAGGCCCTTAAGTCATAAACATTCGTCTTCAAGTTGTAAACGCTGGTCTCCGAGATGTAGAAACTTGTCTCAAGACGTGAAATAAAGTCTAGCTCGGTCTTAAAAATGAGACATAGAAATATATCTCCACTTTGTCTCCACTTCGTCTTGCTTGGGGGCAATTCGAGTCAAAACCAAGTCAAACAATTTTTACTCGGGCTCACATCCAATTTCACTTATCTCTTACTACTTACGCGATATTTGCTGTTAATAATAACAATAACGGTAAGTCCCATTCAGGTCACAATGGAACGTGTCAGTGGACCGCTTCCAAGGGGCGGACATTTTACACATTTCTAGAACATTCTGTGCTATTAGGAGTATACAGACATTTCACTTTTTTTTGGCAGATAAATAGACAAATGCTGAGCAAACGAACAAAACGTTATGAATCCACTTGAGCTTACTTCTCAATATTTAAGGATATATTGTGGCTTGAAACTTATTGATCGAAATTAAATTAAAAATGGGCTTTCATAATCTGACAAGCTCTTAACTAAATTGAATGCAATAGAAATTTTCTCAATTTAATACTGTCTTGAAGTTATTAACAACATGAAAATGGATTTACTCACTTTTGATTCAGCAAAGGCATATTTCATAGTTTTTCTATGGAATAATAGTATAAATGTACAATTTCTTGTTTACATATGTAATCAGAAGATAATTTTACGCATGATTACTATATTTTCATCTCTTTAAATAAAACTTCAAAGTCTTGCAAAATTGTATATTATAAGAGAAATATTGAACTTTACTATAGCTATACTTTAACCTATACACTGGGACCTTGACTGAAGCTCCCTTGATTTAGGATGTTCCGAGAATTTCGGTCCTCGACGAGGAGGTCTAAGGAGTCGAGAGAGAGAGGCGCTGTGAGCGCAGCGTAGTTAAGCAGTTCCGTAGTCACAAAGCGGGCAATTCGAACGCTCGCATGCACATTTTGCATTTATTTTTAAACACACGCGGAAAATTTCATTTTCATTAATTATTCTTCATTATTAAAAAAGGTCCGTCCGTTAAGATAAGGAAACTATACATTTGTAAAAAAAAAGTTAATAGGTATTATGTATTTCTACTGGAAATGGTTCACACGGCCCTAGCTGTTTACGTTGGAGCACATTTGATATATGAATTATTGAAAGAATCTCTGAACACGTGCGGAGGACAATAGACGGGAGAACTTGGACTCGATTGCCGGCGCAAGAACGGGAGGAAAAGAGAATGGGGAAACACGGTCGAATTGTAAGGAGTGAGGGTCAGAATTCCCCTTTGAGACTTCTGCTCCGCTCCGCCGCCTCGAGCTTGAGATTTCTTCAATCGCTCGCCCTGTAAAATTTCACTTTTGCCTGGAAGGTCCCTTTTTTCGGATCGCGTCACATATAATTTATCGTTTGAAAAATCATTATTGAATATTCATTACAAAATCTCAAATATTTTAAATAATTATATTATTTCCATGAAATCATATTAATTAAAAAATAAACTTATATTATACAAATCACAGAAATAATTTGAATATATTAATCGCAAGTTATTAAATGTTCTTATACTTCCAAAATACATTGAAATATGTATAATCCATTTTAAGTATAATGACTGATCATTTTATGTATGTTAACTTTTATTATTTATTAAAGCATTACATTTATTGTTCAAATTTTATCTGAAGAAAAAAGTTATTTTAAAATTGAATAATTATGCTCAAAAATATATTTCTTAATATTTTTTTAATTACAAAATTTTATATGTGATAATATTCATTTTATATATTTACTTTATATTTATAACCTTATATTTATTCAATAAATATCGTTAATGATATATTTATATTTTTCTCACAATTTAAAAATTGTTATTTATAATTTATAAGGGATAAATTATTCAATTAAAATTTTAATAACTTAATTTGAAACGCTTTAATTTCTGTACATTTTAGTTGTGAGAATATTTGATTTTGAACAAAATATATGAATTTATATTGATGCATTTCAATATTCGATTAAAATTATGAATGTCAAATTAATAATATTCTGGTAAATTGACGTAATGAATTTTAAAAATTATTTAAAAATTTTTTTCACATTAGACTGTAATGCCTTAAATTTTTCTCGACTTTTAGTTGAATATTTAATAAATTGAATCATGTGGAATTCAACAGTACCATAATGACTTTGATGAACATAATAATACGATATAAAATCGAACATAAACTTATTAATTTATTTATTTTCTTATAAAAACTGTTTATAAAATCGCATATTTCAATGAAAGTTCTAGATTAATGAAATCCAACTAATATTAAAATTAACATCAAAGTTTAAATAAAAATTAAATGAAAATTTTATTTTATTTCTTTTAATTTTTATTTTCATTTATGATTAAAATAATTTTATGTTACTTCAAATTGTATTTAATTAATAGTGATATTGTGAAATGTAGATACAGGAAAATTCACTCAATATTATAAATGGTGTCGGTCCCGGTCCAAAAAAAAAGATTATAATTTATATATATTATATATTGTACCTCAAATACAAACGATTTACATTACCGTATTTATTAATAACGCATCAAAATACATTGAAAAATCATTAATATATATTGATTCTGTACTTCTATGTTATGCATTTCAATATTGTGAAAAAACTTAATTTTTGTACCATGACATTTGTTTATACTTTTATTTCATTTTTGTAAATCGGTGAATCAAAATACATCGCTAAATTATTAAACATTATAACTTTTTAATTTTAAAATTATATTTCTATCCGATACTCAGTTCACTCATACCTACATGGGAATGCATATGAGCAATTCCATGTCAAATCTCCTGAAGCATTTAAGGTATTGCTATTAATATTGATGAAAATTTTCGTATTTGTTCTCTTACTTGTTAGAAGAAGAACTATAAAATAATTTTTGAAAGTATTAAAAAACTTAGTATATATTTAAAAGTTGAAAGGTTTGTCGTTCTTTTCTTATACTTTTATAATGTCTGTGATTTTAATGATATAAATGTGTATTTTTTTCAATTATTCGTAATAGGACGTAGTTTTGAAAAAATGTATTTTGATCAAAAAAATTTTTAATAACTTCTTTGATTTCTCAAAAATTAACTTTTAAACTGAGTTTCTAAAAGAAACCACTTCTTATATTTTTCATTTTTCTATATAGATAGCTTACAATGTCCTCTACAAGCCCTGTAAATTAAAAAATTAGATTTTTATTATTTTTTTAATAATTAAAAACGTACGCCAAAACGATGCTCACGATGTGAAAACCATGTCAAAAATAAACGAATAATATAAGAATAGTATAATCGTATGCATGAACTTCATAGTTTAGACTGTGGGTTGTCTAAAATGACGTAATGAGGAAAATGTACATTGGAAATTCTGAAAAAGCATAACATGAGTCGTGAGATAGTCAACATTGTCCGAAAATTGCGTTAAGTAATTTATAATTTATGGATGACCTCTAATGATAAAGTAGAACATCTGTGATTAAATCAGAAACATCGAAAATTAAATAAAATACATTTTACATATATCAACAAAGTAAATCACAACTTACGTTTTTCAAATTACGTTTTTACGTTTTACGTTTTTTAGGAAAGCGTTTTACGTATTACACCAATATTGTCGAGAAATTGCGTTACGTAAATTATGGATGACCCCTAATGATTAAGTAGAACATCTGTGTTTGAATAACAAATATCAAAAAATCAATTAAATACATTTTACATTTAAATAGAAAAAACATGTTACATATTACGACAAAATTGTAAGAAAATTGCGTTAAGTAATTTATGGATTACCCCTAATGATAATAAGGTAGAAAAATAAAAAATTACTGAAATACATTTTAAATATAATAACAAAGTCAATCACAACTTACCTAAATTAAATGTAAAATATTGTTACGTATTACACATAATAGTTATTTATTAAAAAATATTATTCTATTACGCATAATAATCATTCATTTGAAAAAATTGATCATTTCACTTAATTATCCGCGATCGATAAACGAGATCGATAAACGAAATACATTTCACATATCAAGCAGATTGAAATTAAGCATATTGATAATTCGCTGAATAATATAATTAATTTTACTTTATTATGAGAAAAAAATTTACGTATTACGCATAATAATCATTCATTGAAAAATAATAATCATCTTTATTATCTAAGATCGATAAAGGAAATCGATAAATTAAATACATTTTACGTATTAAACAGATTGATAATTCTGTGAAGAATATTATTTATTTTACTTAATTAATACATATATTATGTATTCAATATATCTGGATGGTTACAGCTGTGATTGGAAGTAATAGTAAAAATACATAAATCGAAATAATTATCAGCGATCGATAAAATTAGAAATCTACTTTTCTAGTTCTATTAATTTTAAGCTTAAGGAAGAGGTCACCCTAGGACTTACAAAATGGCAACTATCATGATTACTACCAATGGAGGTTACATGTTTTTATATAAAGGATTTTGGGGCCAGGTAACCGTTCTAAATGAAACTTCATAAATTTGCAGTACATGTCGACACTAAGACATTCCTAAAGTATTAAGTCAAAATAATTGTTTTTTTTTTCAAATTTGCTCTGTTTTGAAATTTGTTGAGTTATGAACGTCATTGCGGTATTTTTTAAATTAACAGAATTATACAAAAACCCTCAACTTTGGATTTAAGTCTCCTGGATTTAAGTCCTTCTTAGAATTTCTGCCGGCTCGCATTCGTTCACGAGGTAGTTCGAGGAACCGAGAGATGTGCGCTGCGAGCTCGACGCAATTATATAGTACCGTAAACACAAAGCGGGTAGCCCCCAAGCGCCCAGTGGGCACAAAATTTTGCGACGTCTTTACGACATCGTTGGTTTTGGTTATGTGTTACAAAAATGTCAAAAAGAATGCGTTTAATGTTCGCAGAGCAATACGAGCTTGTGAACAAAGTGAAATCAGGTGCCTCAAAACAGTCTATTTTACTCTAATTTTAAACGAGAAGCTGAACGGTCGCATCCAGTCTGACGCTATTCGCGACGCATGCGCAGTACCGCGTGGAGCCCACATTGGGAGCACTGTTTCATACGGCCTTGACCGTCTTAGGGTTCCGGAACCGAAGATAAGAATCGATTCTCGATTTTTCGATTCCAAAAGAAAACGTCGATTCCGGGAAATGAAGAATCGACGATAGGAATCGATTCTTCGATTTCGATTCCATCGATTACCTCACCCCCCTTCACTTTTAGACAAGCCCGCGAAAATGAGAAATTTGATTTAAATTATTGAAATTGCATGAAATAAAATGAAATAAATGAAATAAAAATAATGAAAATTAACGAAAATTGGTGAAAATAAATTAAAATTAATGGAAATTAATTAAAAGAAAGTCGACGTCGACTCCGACGCCAAGGATCGATTCTGCCATCGATTCCGACAAACAGAATTGATTCCAAATAATCGATTCTCGGATGTTAGTAATCGATTACTTCGAGGAATCGGAATTAATTCCGGCATCCCTAGACTGTTTACATCGTAGAAATTCTTGGAACCGAGTCACGGCCGTCGAGGTCATACCCGAAAGTGGACATAAATCCAGAGTTGAGTGTAATTGAATATAACTTTCGATTAGTCAGTCGAAATCGATTATTTCAAAGACTTAAATACTCTAGAGCGTGTCCTCTTTAAAATCCAAGAATAGAATTTCAGGACAACTCATAAAATCTTAGAATATTTTGAAAAATATTGATCGCGGCAAGAAATTTTAAATCGCCTCGGGGATGCGGGTTGTCGAAGCTGTGAATGCCACACTGGTCTTGGTGCGTCCAGCGAAAACCGTTGACAGAATTGTTCGAATTTTCCCGCCACGCTCGATATTTTTGTAATTATTGATCGATCTTATGAGTTGCCCCAAAATTTTATTTGTGGGTTTTAGAGCGGACGCGCTCTAGAGTATTTGAGTCTTCGAACCAATCGATTTCAACTGGCCGCTCTAAAGTTATATCGAATTATTCAATAAATTTTGTTAATTGAAAAAATATTGCAGTGATGCTCATAACTTATTCTATTTGTTACGCTCCACTGAATTTTTCTGAAAAAATAAAACCTGTCTACGATTAACTGTTCTCGTGATATCGCCATTTGAATTTTTTTAGCAAATTGCAATATCTCATAAACTAGTAAACATTTTTCCCTGATATTTTAGGTTTAAATAAGTCTTGACATATGATACAAATTTCATTTAAATCGGTTACCCTGTCTCAAAATGTTGAAAAAATGTCGTGGACTCGCACAGAAGATAAATTTCCCAAAAGGTCAAGTTTTTAAAAGAAAACAGGATTCAAGATTTACGTCCCATATTTCTAAAGTTTTCTTCATTTAACAAAGATTCTGCTCGTAGAGGAGGTGTCATATTCCTTCTCAAGTAGACACATACTTTTTTTGCCAACCAAGCAGTTTCAAGGAAACCGTGGCCTGATTTGAATTTTTGTACCCGTAGTGAACCCGTAGTGAACATAATAATGTTAGTGAAATTCATGCAAAGTTTGGAAAACTTATGGAAATTTTTGAAAATGGATGCAAATGTTTGAAACTTTTGGAAACTTGTGGGGATTTTTTTAAACTGTTAAACTTGTGAAATTTTTTTAAAATTTATAGAAATGTTTGAAACTTTTGGAAATCTGTGTGTATACTTTACATAATGAACAATACAAATAATAACGTAGCCTCGGATAGAATTGATACTTCTGTTGACGAAAAGCATGCCCTCGGAAAAGTCTCAGGCGATGAATAGAGACTGGGTTTTTGGAATGCTAGAGGTGTGACTGACCTTAAGGAAAGGACATTGCGGGATACAATGCACGTAAGCAGGCTAGATATTTCATGTGCACCGGAAATAAAGAAGAAGATAATGAGAGAGCAAAACAGCATGTCAAAAAGTATGAATATGTATCTGCTAGATTATCATGGGTTAGCATGAAATACCTTCTGGGAGTCATTAAATGAAATATTATACCTGCAACTCAGGGGAAAGAATCATTCTATTCGAAGATATGAATGGCTGGGTTGGTGTGCAACGTGAAGGTTTCGGAGATCCAAAAATGAACAGTAATAGGGAGAAATTAATTAGATTATGCTTAGAAAAAGGTTTGTTTATTATAAATACTCGGTTCAGACATAAAATGATCCACATGTATACAAGGCATAGAGGCGACCCTGCTAAAAATTCCGGACATATTCGAGGCAAATTCCGGGTTGCGAAATTTGTCCGAAATTGTCCGGTGCATCATCCAGTTTTTGTTATCCGCATTCTATCCGGTCGTGTCCGAAATTTGTCTGACTGAATTTTCATGAATTTTCCCATTTTAATAGATTTTCAAACTGCTATTACCAAGCACAAAGATGTTGTTTCAAAAAATTAAATGATAGTTTGCAATAATTAGTTCTTAAACAATTTTCTCACTTATTGAACAAATTTTAAAAATTTCGAAACTTTTAAAAAACTAAAACTTTTTTTTAATTTGAAAAAATTCTAGTGTGTTTCTGTCACCAAGAAGAAAAAAGTTGGAGGGGTACCGTCTTAAAAAATTGCACTCCTAATTTTCAAGTGCCACCGTAATCCATATAAAAAAAAACTGACAAGCCTAAAGCATGAAGAGCGCAGGAGAAGCCAGTGTTGCATATTTCATTCTTAGTTTTCATAAATTATTTTTTTCTAGCTAGTTTAAAAAAATTTTTTGAACACCTTGGAACTTCAACTCTTAAAAATACTTGAAAAAAAGATATGTACCCAGTGGGCACGAAGTATGAAAAACGTCCTAAGAACGTAATTTTAGTGAACATGTTTCGGCCATTTCGAAAAGTCCGACTCAAGGACGTTTAGAACCGACTGTAATCAGTTCAAAAGTCTTGTACATTTTTATTACGTTTTTAGTAAATTATAAGGTCGGCCAAAGAGACACATGAAGACGTAAAATGGTATTACATGGAGATGTTGAAAAAGTGTACCACAAACGACCTAAAGGTGTCCATGTCAGTCCATTTTCAGTTTATTAAACGTTCCAAATGAAGCACTTAAGCATACGTCCGAAAAACGACAATAAAACGTCCAAAAGTCGACAAATGGTCCTAAGATAAAAAAAATAAATAAAAAAATATATATTCAACATATACTTGTTCGTTAAATTATGAACACTACAAGATTCCTGAATGTACATTAGCTTGCAACATGAACCAAACAGATGTTAAATGGCAACGAAAATTAAACAATTACAATGAAAGAATAATAAATGGAACTCGTGAAACCTTCTATTCTGTTCGAAGAGAGAACTGTATTTAAATTCATAAATAATTAAGCTTCTTCCACGCTGAAAATAGAACCAATCAACTTCTGACATTTCTGAATCCTATTTTGGAAAAAGAACGTTCTAATATCGTGTTAAACACATCCTAAAAACGTCCCACGCAGGTGTGTTGGAATTCTTTTTAAAAAACTTATTAAAAATACTTAGGTTCGTTCAATTACGATTTGCAAGACCGAGCATTAGTCATCTGCATAAGCATTTAATCCTTTTATGTTTTGTACAAAAAAAACATGAAATTTGACATTTATAAGTGGTTTTTAAAGAAAATATGTTTTGGGAACGCCCTAAAAAAGTCCCAAAAACGTCCCACGCAGCAGTGTTGGAATTCTTCTCAAAAATTTGTGCAAAATACTCAGGTTCGTTCAATTACGACTACTAAGTTGCAAAACTGACCATTAATAAACTGTATAAACATTTAAGCATTTTTTATCGCAAGCAAAAATCCACAAAATTTGACATTTCTAAGTACTATTAAAAAAAGGAACGTTCTAGGAACGTCTTAGAAACGTTGTAAAAGCGTCTCACGCAGGAGTGTTGGAATTCTTTTTGAAAATTTATTTTAAATACTCAGGTTCGTTCAATCACGACTACTAAGTTGTAAAAGTGACCATTAATAAACTGTATAAACATTTAGGCATTTTTTATTGCATACAGAAATCCACGAAATTTGAAATTTCCAAGTGCTATTGTAAAAAGGAACGTACTAGGAACGTCCTAAAAAAGTCCCAAAAACGTCCCACGCAAGAGTGTTGGAATTCTTTTTGAAAATTTATTCAAAATACTCAGATTCGTTCAATTACGACTACTAAGTTGTAAAACTGACCCATAAAAAACTGTATAAACATTTAGGCATCTTTTATTGCAAACAAAAATCCACGAGATTTGAAATTTCCAAGTGCTATTAAAAAAAGGAACGTTCTAGGAACGTCTTAAAAACGTCATGAAAACGTCCCACGCAGGTGTGTTGAAATTATTTCTGAAAAATGTATTTAAAATACTTAGGTCCCTTTAATTACGATTTGCAAGACCGAGCATTAGTTATCTGCATAAACATTCAATCATTTTATATTTTGTACAAAAAAACAAGAAATTTGAAATTTATAAGTGCTTTTAAAAAAAGAAACGTTCTTGGAACGTTGTAAATACGTCTTCGAGGCGTACCACGCAGTAGTGTTGGAATTCTTTTTCAAAATTTGATTCAAAATACTAAGGTTCGTACGATTATTAGCACAAACATATTTTACAATATTTTTCAGCTCGCTGAGGGAATAAAACTACTGTATTTCAAGTAACGTGGCATAAGAAACATCGGTCACGCAAAAAAAAGGAATAATTAATGAAATTTCGTTCTCAAGAACGAAAATGGGAGTTTTTGTGGGATTTTGTTTTTATCTGAAACTGAGGCACATGAATTATGTAGAAAATTATGAGTACGTGTTTTAACATGAGGATTTTGTTTATACTCGTATTTCATGAGGAAAACTTACAAGTTGAATTAAGAGGCATATCGAAAAAACAAAAATCATGCCCGGTTGTTACATGCACGATATTTATAAAATTATTGACATTAGAGGCATACATCATGTATAAGGAAAGAAGATGATAATTT
>JAUMHM010000050.1:9494709-9512231 GCA_032362435.1 Melikaiella ostensackeni | reverse complement strand
TATGATTATTCGCTCTCGACCAATCACGGCACGAATAAATTATATACACGAGAAGTCAACCAACAACCAACTTTACACTTATCATCAACTTTATTACTTTGGAGACTTTGGAGAAAATTTGGAAAAATTATCCAGAATAATTATTTTCCATTTTGAACAAAATTGTGTCTTGGGGGTAATTTAAGTATTGCATAAGCATTTATCAGGTCATCTTGAAAACCTCCCTCCCCTCATAATATAAGAATCAGTATAAGAAATGCCAGGGAGTTTAATTTTCCAGATAAAATAATAATTTTCTATTATGAAAAAGCAATTTAAAAACTATCGATTTGTGTAAAAAACTAAAAACGAATTTTTGGGCGTTAGGTCCTTTTCTTCGTGGGCGGTCACACATAAATAATATTTTATATCAATTTGGAAAAATGTCAAATCTTTATTGTAGGAAAAATGAGTTTTGTAATTGATAAAAAAGTATCTGTAATAATTCCAAGTTTTTTGGAAAAATTCCCTCATTAACTTCATGTTTTGAAAAAATATCAAATTTCATATAAGAAAAATCTAAAAGTGCAAGGGATGACATGCACTCCTTCAATAATAAAATTGGTTGTATCATATAGGATGATTATTTTAAATTTAAATAATTCCTTCAACCTGAAATAATTCACACCAGAAATTCTAAAATTACCAGGGCGCTACAAAAAATTTTGACAGTTTGCTTTCGTTGAAAAACAAAAGGACATTCCGCATGTAATGAGAAGAAATTCCAGCTAAGAATAATAGCATTTCAGAAATGCTGAAACTGTACTCTAACTTCCGAGCTATTTCCGTCAGAAACGCATTTTTAACATTGATTTATTACACAGAGAGTTTTCGTATAACTCAAATTGAGAAACGTGAAACTAAAAAACATCGAATCCAACTGTCACTACTTTTTTCTTAATTTTTGCAGCGTTTTCTAGGCATTACATATACCGACGGAATGAAATATGTAATGATAATACGGTTCGCTTTGAATAATGCAACGTACAATACAACATGAATGAGTGAAATATATTCTCGACAAACAAACACTATCTGCCATCGCTCATGTAAAATGCAAGAGCTATTTTAATTTCTGCAGTCATTAAAAAATATAAGAGATAAATTCTGTCAATCGTCGTAACTCAGCGTAGACTTTTCAAACCCCATTTTGCGATAACTTCATTGTTATAAGCTCTTCAAAGTCTGCAGTTACAAAAATTCAATATATATTTACATATTACAAATTCCTGAAATTTTATAAGCAGTAAAATGTACTTTCCTATCAAACTACTGCGTTACTTTATATGCTATAAAATTAAGAAGAGGAGACAGTAACGTTTTCAACTTTACCATAAATTTTAACTCTAATTTTTGGTTTCCACAAAGCATTAAAATTTTTAATAACCCACACCCTTCAAACAAAAATACTTGATAGATAATTTTAAAAAATCGACAATTTGTAATATTTAATTTTGTAGAAGTATGCATTTTTTCATTACAAGCATGAATAAGTTTAGTTATACCGAGTCGCAGGGTTGATAACTACTTTTCAACAAACACCTGATTTCAAAATGTCAATGATTTCAAGGGATTTTAAAAGATTTTCAAGGATTTGAAAGAAGTTCAGAATATTTCAAAGGATTTCAAAGTATTTGAAAATACTACAAAACGTTGACAGAATTTAATTGTATTTCAAAGATTTCAAAGAATTTTTTAAAGTATCGTTCACTAGTTGGCAAGATCGTTTAATACCTCCGGATTGAAATTTTCAGCGTATACCATACACAATAGGGTGATCCTTATTTTATTTTGAAATTGTTTGCTCCTGATTCCGATTCTCGTGCGAATGCCCAAAAATGGAATGTCCTCCAAATTTTATGCAAATCGGTTACATATTTACACATAGCCCAGACTCTTTAAGTTCCTCATAAGATCAGCAAGGGCGAAATTGTGCAAAAACGTTTAATTTACGTAACTTTTTCAGTTTTCAGGGTTTCGTAGGCCCGGGCAGAAACCTTTACTATATGGTTTCGATCGGGTGTCCGTCCGTCGCGTCGTATAAAAAAGGGGAGTGAGGGGAAGTGAGGGAAGTAAGGAGAAGAAACGGATGGGGTATTGATGGCAAGGAGAAGTACGGGGACGGGTAACATTCGAACGAATTCATTAACGGCTTACCTAATAGACTACGAAACCCTTTTTTGTAGGCGCCTGCCGCCTACTTTTACTAATTTTCATACAAAATAATCGTCCATACAGGGCAATAATCTCTATATAATGCTCAAGATATCCTAATTTTAAAAAACTTAAAATTTTCAAGCTTTCCAAAATGGCGTAACTCACAGTTGGGGTGAAAAGCTGCACTTTCTGTAGTTTTATTAACTTAGAATGTTCAAACAATCTGAAAAACCTAATAAATTATTGTAAAGTGAATGGTGGACAGAAAAATTAAGAGTTCTGGAAAAAGCAAGGATGACGGTCAATTAAAAAATCCAAAAATAGCTCATTTTTGCAGTTTTCAAATAAATATTTTCAAACTTTGCTATAAAAAAGAAGTGTGGCTTTAAAAATCACTGGATGATCTCCAAAGTTGAAAATTTTGGAAAAATCCAAGATGGCACCCTATTAAAAGTTCTAAAAATAGCTCACTTCTGCAGTTTTCATTGAAATATTTTTAAACTTTTGATATAATGTAGGCATATCTGACTTAATTTAAGTATTGGGTGATTAGGGTGGAAGAGGTCGTAGTGCTATTTGTGAGAGAGAAAGGGTTGGATCCAGAGGGAAGGAGAGTTTCTCTATTATTCTTTGCAGGCGTCTTCTTCTCGAGGAAAGTGTCCAGGTCTCGCATCCCTCGGGAAAGGTTTCTCTGGCTGGTGGGTAGCGATAGATATACGCGTTCGCAGTTTTGGATTTTTATCAACCTTTCCCAACACTCGAGAGAGCATTCATGGTGGGAGTGAGAGAGAGACAACGTATATTGAGAGAACTGTGCTTGTGAGTAGGAAGGGCGGGGGGGGGGGTGCTGAATGTACGGTGCCAGTAGGTGATGAGGTGGAAGTGCGTGGTGTCTACGTGCTGAGAGATCCATCGCGTGGTGAGGTAGAAGTGGGTGGTGGTTGCGTGCTGAAAGTGCCAAAACGCGGCGAGGTGGAAAGTGGATGGTGACTATGTGCTGAGAGTTCCAGCGCGTGGTGCGGTTAAAAGTGGGTGGTGGTTGCGTGCTGAGAGTGCCAGTACGCGGCGAGGTGGGAAGTGGATGGTGACTATGTGCCGAGAGATCCAGCGCGTGTTGAGGTGGGAAGTGGGTTGCGTTCTGGAATTCCAGTACATAGGGAGATGGAAATTGGATGGTGTTCTTGAGTTATAACACACGGAGAGGTGAAAAATGGGTGGCGTTCTGGGAGTTCCAGGACGCGGGATTAATGGCGGTCTGGGTGGCGTTCTGGAGTTCCAGCACACGGGGAGGTGGAAAGTGGGTGGCGTTCTGGGAGTTCCAGGATGCAGAAAGGTGGAAAGTGGGTGGAATTCTGGAGTTCCAGCACACAGGGAGGTGGCAAGTGGGTGGCGTTCTGGGAATTCCAGGACGCGGGGAGATGGAAAGTGAGTGGCGTTCTGGAGTTCCAGAACACGGGGAAGTGAAAAGAGGGTGGTGTTCTGGAGTTCCAGCACACGGGGAGGTGGAAAGTGGGTGGCATTCTGGGAATTCCAGGATGCGGGAAGGTGAAGAGTGGATGGTTAATGTGTGATGAGATTTCCAGTGCATGGATAGGCGGGAAGTGGGTGAACGGTGGGTGGAATACGAACGTCGTCACCTAGAGTAAGAATACCCAGGTTACTTTTGTGGAACACTTTATTTGGAAAGAGTCTCGGTATTGTCGCCAACCCGAACACCGGGAAAGAAGTCGTTGTCGCCAGTCGCAGACCAGAATCAAAGTCCCTTCGATAGGAGGGGGGGCTGCCATCGCCCCCTACAGTGAGGCCCAGCCACACTCTTGATTGCGTCTGATCGAGCCGCGGAGCATCTAGCTGCGACGACGGCCACGAGCAGGAAAATCATCTCCCCTGCATGCGGGAAGCTGCAAGAATCGGGAAGGAGATATTGGTGTGCGTTACCCACCTGGGCACTATTACACGATCGGATAGGTAGAAACATGCCGGTTAGAACAGAAAAACGACGATTAGTGTGAGGCAAAAAAGCAAAAATCCACTAGTATCTAAAATACTTAAAACTACTTAATTGCTATGATGATCAAGTTGGAAGGGAGAGATGGGGAGAGTGCAATTGGTTGTTGTGCATATGAAGATGAGGAGAATATGCGGAGGCGGTGTGACTTATTTCAGAAGGAAGTCTTTGCGGTTTGCGTGTTTACGCAATGGATTGAAATTATAGTCTCCAAGGGATGAAATATGGACATGCTTGGATTTGGCTGATCTTTCGTAAAACCTTCTGACAGTGTCCTGGATGTACTCTGATGTGGTTGGTAAGTTCAATTCTTTGTGCAGGAGGGCGTTCTTGGCCTATTAAGGGGTTTTTGTGATACGCCGGAGAAACTTGTTCTGAACTATTTAAATTTGTTTGATATTAGCTTTGGAGGAGAAGATTGTTTTTAACTATCGCGATGTCAATTAGGTCAGATATGAATTTAGTGTTGTGGAGGCAGTAGATGTGTGTATTCGGGGCTACAACATCCAAGTTTTTCTGTATTATAAATTCGAATAATTTTTTACCTTTTTTATTGACGCACCTGCTGTTCCACGATATACGTTAAGCATTCAAGTTTCTAGCTATTATTACAGATGGAGCAATATTGAGAAGTTTTCTATAGTCTCCTTTTTCAGATGGTTTGGAGGGTGTTTCTCTCCTTCTATCCGTTTGAGAGGGGGAGAGGAGCGAGAGAGAGAGAGAACGGCAATAGTACTTTTCTCCTGGGATGCAACGATCTTTTTCCCTTGCTATAAGATATAAGTAGGCCTATGTGTCTTAATTCTAATTGGCAAAACAAGTGTCTGTGCGAGCGAATTAATGTAGAGAATTGATTATTTATTTTCTCGTAACTATAGTGCTGAAAGTGCGTATAAGACTCTGCTAGAAAAAGAAGCTTGACTTTAAAAATCATTCGATGATCCCAGAAGTTAAAAATTTGAAAAAAAATCCAAGATGGCTTAATAATTTTTTAATCCATACAGGATAGCGGCCAGTTAGATAATCCAAGAATATTTAAAGTTAGTTAGAAAGAAGAGATTAGTTTTAGAAACTATGTGATCATCCAAAATGTCTAAAATTTAGAAATAATTCAACATGTCAGTCAAGTTAAAAAAATGGTTCACTTTTTTTCAAGAAATTAAAAAAATTTTCCTTAAAAAATTTCAAAACTGATGGATTTTTGCGAAGTTTTTCGACCGCCATCATGGACTTTTTCCAAAATTTTGAAAGTTTAATAATAGCACAAAATTCTTCGCGATAAACTTGATTTTCTGGCGAAGTTTATAACGATTTCGTTGAAAAGTATAAGAGTAAAACAATTTTAAAAAATCGACTGGCCGCCATCTTGGAGTTTACAAAATTTTGGACTACTGAGATCATAGGATGATTTCTTAAGTCAAACTTTTCTTTCTAGCACAGTTCAAAAATATTTAATTGAAATTTTCAGTACATTTCATTATTGGGCATTCACGCCAGAATCGCGAGTAGGGGCAAACGATTTCCAAAAAAAGTAAAATAAAGCCACACAAGATTTCAACAATTTTAATAGATTTCAAGGGACTTCATAGGATCCCATTGTATTTAAAGAATTTTCAAATCTTCCAAGGATTTCATAGGATTTTAAGGGATTTCAAAAGTTTTCAAGGAATCTCAAAGATTTGAAGGGATTTTTGAAGATTTTAAGAATTGCAAGAAATTTCATCAGATTTCATGGAATTTTAAGACATTTCAAAGGATTTGAAAGATTTCAAAAATGTCAAATATATCAATATCAAAGTATTTTAACTTTTAGGAGATTTTAAAAGATTCCGAAGAATTAAGGGATTTCAAAGAATTTTCATGGAATTTCAATGACATCAAGAGATTTCGTGCAGTACTGACATATTTCAAATATTCATTCACGAACCCCAAAGCCATAAAACCAAAAGCTAGTGTTATTACTGAGGGTCGCAAAAAGCCACAAACAAATGATTTCAAAAGATTTCAACGGATTTTAAGGGAATTCAAAGATTTCTAGGGATTTCACGTGAATTCATGAGAGGTGTACAACAGATTTAAAAAATTATCATTGGTTAACCCCTCAAGTTATTCAAGTTATGTTATAAGCCATAATTTTTTTAAATTAATTTTTCTTTTTAGTACAAGGACAAAAAGTGTGAACCTTTTAAATGATAAATTTAAACTATTGAAATAATAAAAACTCTATATATTTGAAAACAATGAAACTTTTCGTATATCGAATTTTCAAAGCACTCATCAAAAAATGTCCACCAGTAAAATAAATGTTTGTGATTCTGACATGGAATCCCTCATATAGAAATAAATTATTGCGTAAATAACAATTACACAATAAAACACTTTAACGAGTTGGTCACGTCACTAGTTGAAATTGCTCTTTTGCAAATCGTCACTCGTTCGGAATATTTGCAGCCCATCTGTGATTTGCACATCCCGCAAGTGATTGGAGGAAAATGACAATACAATACCCGCGAGTTTGCATTGTAAAATTGTCGAATGGATTGAGCGCGATCAATTGCGTGTACAGAAGCAGAAACGTTGATAATATCGGCCATAAAATTTCCACTGATGTCACATGTTCCACATATTTTTGCCTCGTAATGGTGAAATTCCACGCACTAGTCTCTTCACAAATAATAAATGATGCCTGAAAATATGTTTGATTGTTTGGAAGTAATCAAATGAATAGCCGCTCTCGTTCTCATTCTCGTCCCTTCGCTGATAATCTATTACCTATTGCTAAAATGTCTCCTCACATTAAATAAAATTTGAAGCATTAGAGGATAACGCATGAACAAGACAAAATACCGTACTCCATTCTCTCAATTGTGGCGTGAAATTGCAGCCGATGAAAATTGCCCTCAATTTGAATCGCTTCAAGCGAAGATAAAAAGTTTCGAACGGAAAACAATTAGAGGGTTCGCGTCAGATAGATTTAAACACACTGTAATTATTTTAAAAAATCCCATTTTCCTTCAAATTATTTCCTTGGCGAACAATTCATTTGCAAATGAATAGCCACAAAATTCAAATGTAAATTATATTGCCAAATCTTTATAAACTTTTCAAAGATGAAAGCATAAAATATAATGGATTAAAAGTCAATATTCAATAAAAACGAGAATTTCCACTAGACCATAACATCTACTTCCAAACGAGTTACATTCAGATACAATAACACAATTGACAACTACTAGAAATAACAATTCTACCCATAAGAAATTACTAAATACGAAGATTAAATTGCGATACGAAATTGGAACGTTTGAAGACTTAAATTATTCATCAATTCTCTCCGAGGTTGTGCATGTGCAACTTTAAAAAGCGACTGCCTAGATATACAGAAAAGTGATGGCAGTAGAAAAGATGTACATAATCTTTAAAAATATTAATAATACAATAGTATTTACTACACAATTAAAAAGTTTCTGTATCAAATCTTTCAAATAACTGTGTCAATAGTATTAAAATTATTAGGCTGCATAGGACAATGACGGTACTTTAAAGCCATTATTTCATTTTTATTGTCTATTCCTTGCAACCTCAAATTTTGCACGTACTTCTGAAAGAACATGCTGCATATTTTGATTGTGGATTACTGGCTGAGATAACTTAAGCCACTTTTCTAGCGATTAAAAAAACCTGATGTGTAACAGGATACAGTAATGCCTTCCGACTATTATTTTCACGAGAACAATGAGACAAAGTTGTGCCGTATAATTTTGTCTGTTACCTCTATAAATTAAGGTCGCTCAGTCGAAACACTTTGTTCTCAATCCACACAACTTTGGCAAAATGCAAATTATGTTAATGAAAACGACAAAGCAAAACAAAAAAGACGATAATAAATACATTATTGTATCCTGTCTCTTATACATGTTGAATAAAATCACAGCTGAAAATATCTTGTACATTATCTTTCGGAACCCTATACAGAAAATGAAAACTCAAATGCTTCGATACCTCCATATTAAAAAAACCTCTCTCGGAGTGTACGTCTAAAACAATTACTGTTAGTTGTCTAAAAGAACCTTCGTACTCTTTAATCCTTTTGAATTGCTTGGAATGCTTTTATACCCTTTCAAAATTCTCTCAAGTTCTTTTAACTTCCTTCAAATCTTCTGAATTCCTCTAAATTCTCTGAATTATCTGAATTCCTTGAATTCTTCTAAATTTCCTGAATTCCTGGCATTATACGTAAGTCCTTGGAATTCCCTGAATGATATAAATTCCTTGAATTCGTGGAATTCCTTTAATTATATGCATCCCCTGATTTCCAAGGACTTCAAAATAATGCAGAGTTCAGAGGAATACAGAATAATTCAGGGAATTCAGAGGAATACAGAAGAATTCAGTGAATTCAGAGGAATATAGAAGAATTAAGAGAATGAACTGAGGGAATTCAGGGACATCAGAGAATTCAGAGAGTTTATAGAAATCAGAGAATTTAGGGAATTCATAGAAATCAGAGAATATAAGGGATTCAGAGAATTTCAGGGATTTCATGGAATTCACAGAAATCAAGGAATTCAGAGAATTTCGTGGATTTTAGAGCATTTATGGAATTCAAGAAATTCAGGGAATTAAGAGACTTCAGAGAAGGCTGAGAGATTCAGGGAATTCAGAGAATTCATGGAATCCAGAGGATTCATGGAAATAAGAGAATTCATCGAATCCAGAGGATTCATGGAATCCAGAGAATTCATCGAATCCAGAGAATTCAGGGATTTCCGAGAATTCAGAAACTTCAAGGAATTCAGAGAATTCAGGGCATTTAGAGAATTCGAGGGATTCAGAGAATTCATGGATTCAAGGAATTCAAAGAATTTTCAGAATCCAGAGAATTCAGGGAATCCAAGAAATTCAGAGAAATCAGGGAATTCAGAGAAATTAGAGAATTTAGGGAATTTAGAGAATTCAGGAAGTTCAAAGAATTCAGGGAATTCAGACATTTCAGAGAACTCAGAGTATTCATGAAACTCAGACAATTCAGGGAATTCAGGGGATTCAGAGAATTCAGGAAATTCAAAGAATTCATGGAATTCAAAGATTTCAGGGAATTCAGAGAATTCAGGGAATGCGGAGATTTCAGGGAACTTAAAGAATTCATGAAACTCAAAGAATTCAGGAAATTCAATGAATTAAGGGAATTCGAGGAATTCAGGGATTTCGGAGAATCCAGAGAATTCGGAGATTTCAGAGAATTCAAGGAATTCAGGGATTTCAAAGAATGCAGGAAATTCAGAGGATTCAGGGAATTCAGAGAATTCAGGGAATCCAGAGAATCAAGGAATTCAGAGAATCAAGGAATTCAGAGAATTCAGGGATTTCAGGAAATTTAGAGAAATTAAGGATTTCAGATAATTCAGAGAATTTCAGAGAATGCAGGAAATTCAGAGAATTCAGAGGATTCAGGGAATTCAGAGAATCCAGAGATTCAGGGAATCTAGAGAATTCAGGCAATCCAGAGAATCAAGGAATTCATAGAATTCAGGGATTTCAGGGAATTCAGAGAAATTAAGGATTTCAGGTAATTCAGAGAATTTCAGGGCATTCAGGGATTTCAGAGAATTTTCTGGTTTGTAGAGCACTTGGGGAATCAAGGAATTCATAAGATTTCAAGCAGGTTAAAAAAATTCAAAAGAATGTGAAAGATTTCAAAAACATTTCAAGTAAATTAAAAAAATTCAACCCAATACAAAGAATTCAAAGAACTCGAAAAAATTCCAAGGAATTCAAAATAATTCTTAATAATATACTAAACCAGAGATCAAATACTAAACTTTTATGCTGTTTGCCGCGTGTGCATACTATAACGAAGGGCCAACTCAAAAAGCATAAGATCAATTCCATTTTAAATCATTCAGAAAGGTCCAGCTTAGGGTATCAAAATGATTTGGTATTTGGATATGTCATTCTATGTATAGTAAAAATAAAGGAACGCGTATTTCACAGCATGATCAAATTTTTTTTTAAATTTGTTACAATCTTTCGAAGATTACTTGCGAATTCTCCAAAACTGACAGCATTTTTTCAATATGCAGTATTTTCCGAACGAGGGTAGGTATTCGATATTTTTTTGACACGTAAAAATTCTTGCCTTTCAACTAATCTCAAAAAAAATTTCATTTAAAAAAATGACAAAATGGCAACTGTTTATCTAAAATTTTTGAAAATGGATTTTCTCAAAACCCCCACTGAGTTTCGTTCTTGGTAAACTACTGCTTCACGTAAAAAAAAATTATTTTGAAAAACTCGAATTTTCGCATTTTCCCCAGAAACAACAAAAGGTACAAAAAAATGTTCAGATAAAAGTTTGCACATCTAGAAAATCTTTAATAAAAATTCCATACGCTCTTTTCTGATATCTTGCATTGCTTAAAAGAGAAAATTATAAATAACAAAAATAAAAATTTTCCAGCCTCCAAAAATGGTTAAACCCCCATGAAACTAATAGGATGCCTTCCTTATATGAGCAGAAACTGTAAACAAATATGGGGAAAAAATACAAAAGGTGGAACTTTCCAGAAAATCTTCTTTGCTTTTTTCATCAAATTTTGAAAATAAGAAAAGAAGATTTTTAGAAATACTTCACCTTTTTTACTTTTCACAATTATTTGTAAAAATTTTCTGCCAATATAAAAGGCATCCTATCAGTTTTATGCGGACTAGACCATTTTTGAGGCCGGGATTTTTTTTTTTTTAATATGAGTTTTGATTTTTTCTCATAAACGATGCAAGATATCACAAAAGAGCAAGCATTGGTTTACCATGAATGAAACTCAGGAGATATGTGGTACATATTACCATCTATTTCTCAAAAAACAATACAAAAAATTAAAAAGTGGGGTTTTTGAGAAAATCCAGTTTGAAGAATTTTAGAAAAACAGCCGCCATTTTGTCATTTTTCAAATTTTTTATATTTTTTTGCAATCAATTTTCAGGTAATCTTCAAATGATTCTAAAAAATCAAAAAAAAATTGTGAAGACCTAGACTTAGACTTTCCGAAAATTTTGCATAACTTGAAATCGAATTGGTTCAAAGAGGTTGTTTTAGAAGTACGGAGAGAGGTTCTTCTAACATGCAGGTATCGACTTGTGCATAACAACTCACAAAATGACTTAATTCGTTGATTAACGCAGTGGAAAGTGTAGACTCTAGACATATAAATTTTAGAACTTCTACTCAGTTTCGCAGGTTACCTGTCATCCCATACTCATTAAGTTTAGACAAAGGCAACAAATTATCACTTTCCTTTCCTTGAGTTCCAAGCAAGTTGAATAGCCCAAATAGCTAAAGGCCTCATGTATCCTATTGCTCGATATAATTTGTTCTCGTACAGTGCTTCCGGTGTTTCAAAACCCATACCGATTTTCTCGTAAACAGTTCGATAAGCTCCTTCCGCTGTGTTGAACCCCTCCTTGATCATTCCCTGAAAAAATTATTTAGTATTCATTCAGTGATCTTGGATTTTGAATTGTCACGTTACTCTAGAGACATGATTCTCAGTTATTAAATTTCAAGTAATTTCATGCCTACTTCATGTATCATCAAGGCCGCAAGACCGTAGGTGACGCCCATCCACATTTCTTCGCTTTGTGGTGTCACCAAATCTATTCCACTCGAGGGCATATACCCGTTTACGGCACCTTGTTGGCCGTTCTTGAACTTCATTACATTGTTCTTATAAATGGTTTCCAACGAAGACCTTACTCTATCTTCAGGGAAAATCTGCAATCAAATAAATTTCGTTAGAGTACTTTCGAAGCAGAAGCTTTCTAAGCGGAAGAAGAACTGGTATTCACCAACCAAATCGGTAAAAGTCTTGATTTAAAGGATTGCAAAAATAAAACGGATAAAATGTTCAAAGCTTTTAAACGTTTAAAGGAATTTCAGAAGATTTCAAATATTTTGAGGCAGTTGCAGGAATTCCAAAAAAAATATTTAAGGGATTCAATATCATTTCGAAAATTTCAAGAGATTTTAAAAAGATTTTTAAAAATTTAATGAAATTGTAAAGAATTTTTTACACTTATTCATCAGTATTTTGAAGATTTCATAGGATTTAAAAGGCTTCAGGTTATTTTTAATGATTCCAAGGGACTCCATAGAATTTCAAAGATTTCAATGGATTTTCATGGGATTTAAAGTATTTTTTAACGGACTTCGGTAGATATCAAAAATTTCTAAACATTTTATAATGTCTTTATAAATTGTGAAGAATTTTACAAGAATTAAGGGATTTCGTAGGATTCCAAGATTTCAAGAAATTTTCAAATATTTCCGGGGATTTCACTGGATTTCAAACATTACATGCGATCTTAAAGAATTTCCTTGAATTTCGAGATATTTAAAAGGATTTCACAGAATTCATATAATTTTGATATTTGAAAAGATTCCAAGGGATTTCAGAACATTCCTAGATTTTCAAATATTTTTAAGGATTTTTAGGAATTTACACAGATTTCAAGGAATATCATCAGTTTTCATGATATTTCACGGACTTTTAAGAGATTTTATAGGAAGTATAAGGGTTTCGGATATTTTAAAAGATTCCATGGGATTTTTGAGGGATTTTAAAAGCTTTGAACTGATTCTGATCGGATTCGAATATTCGAAAGCGATTTGCCCTGAAGCACCCTATGGCCGATCGGTTGCAGAATATTCGATCCGATTGACTGCACACTTCTAATTCCAGAGAATTTTCAAGAGCTTCAAAAAAATGTCAACGAATTTCAGAAAATTTCAAAGGATTTGAAATATTTTAGGATATTTTAAACGCTGCCAAGTAATTTCTAAAAGATAAAAAAAAAATGTCACGGAATTTCCAAGGATTTTAATGATCCAAGCGACTTAAAATGTCATGCGGTTTCAAAGGATTTCCTAAAATTTTGAAAGATATGGAAGGATTTTACAGAACCTACAAGGTTTTGAAAAATTTAAAAAGATTCCAAGGGATTTCAATGGGTTTTACAAGATTCTCGAGGATTTTAGTAATTTTAAGGAATTTTAAAGGCCCTCAATAATGTATTTTAATGAATTTCCCAGGATCGCAAAGAATTTCATAGGACTTCAAATATTTCAAGGGATATCAAGGAATATAATCAGCTTTCATGTAATTCCACGGGATTTGAGACATCGTAGTAACAAAAGTAACAATAATTTTAAACTTTTGCCTCGTCAAATCGCTTCATTTATCGTTCAATTAAGGATTCTAATAGTTTATTGCCGAAAAAAAAAATTTTCCAGCCATAGTAGGTGTGACGCCCCTATTCTGCAATCTAACCGAAATTAAAATCAAAGAAATGTTTACATATTTCAAGGTATTTCCAAATATTTTAAAGAATTTTAAAGATTTTAGGATATTTTAAAAGATCCCAATGAATTTTTAATATATTTTAAAAATTTGAAGGAATTTCAAAGGATTTAAACGATTTTAGGGTATTTTGAAATAATGCAAGAAATTTTCAAGAGCTTTAAAAAATTTCAAGGGATTTTATAAGATTTCCAAGGATTTAAGTAATTTTTAAGGGATGTCAAAGGCTCTTAATAAGGTATTTTAATCAATCTCCCGGAATCTCAAAGGGACTTCAAATATTTCAAGGTATTTCAAGGAATTTTATCAGACTTCATGTAATTTCACGGGATTTGAAGAGATTTTTGAATATTTTAATGGATTTCATAGAAAAGAGATTTTCAAATATATCAAGGTATATCCAAAGATTTGAAAGATTTTGAAAAATTTTAGGATACTTTAAAAGATCCCAATAAATTTTCAATATATTTGAAGAATTTGAAGGGGTTTCAATGGACTTACAAGATTTCAGGGTATTTTAAAATATTGCGAGGAATTTTCAATAGATTTCAAGATTCAAGATTTTATAATATTTTACTGGATTTCAAGGGATTTGAAGATTTGAGGGTAATTGAAAAATTCCAAGGAATTTTTAAAAGATATACAAAATTTTAAGAGACTTTAAAATATTTCAAAGGAATTGAAATGTTTTAGGATACTTCAAAAAACCCTAAGAGATCTAAAAAATCTCAAGGAATTTCCAAGGATTTGAATGATTTTTAGGTTTTGAAAAAAATTTTCATACAGTTTTAAATAATTTCGGAAGATTTTGAAGGATTTTATAGAACCTATGAGGTTTTAGGATATTTTAAAAGATTTCAATGGATTTTAAGGGAATTTTAACGGATTTGATAAGATTTTAGAAGTTTACAATAATTTTAAGGGCTTTTAAGAGCTCTCTAAGTATTTTAATACACTTTCCAGGATTTCAGGAAAAAAAAAGATTTCACAGAATTTCATGGTTTTTTGAGATATTTTTTGGGATTTCAACGGATTGTGAAGATTTGAAGTGATTTTATAATATATCAAGGAGTATCATAAGATTTAAGGGATTTTGTAATAAGATTTCAAAGATTTTAAGGGTTTATATTTTTTTTTATTTCAAAGGCCGCATCGATTCAGTCCCTCGGCCAGTCCACCCTTGTTTCTAAGGGAGACTTACAACTGCCCAATTTTCATTTAACATATTATAATAAAAGGATTTACTTCGGTCGATTAAGAAGCAAAAGAAAAAAAATGAATTCTTTTTACTACTAACCAAAACTGGATTCACGAAACTGTGTCCAGTAATTAATTTTAGACTGTAATTAGTTCACTTTTTTGAGGAATTAAAGAATAAACCCACCTCGTGCCCGAAACCAGATGCTCGTAGAAACCAATGTCCACAAAGCTGGTCACTCATGATACATTTTCGATGTCCCGTTTTACTACTGTCAAAATTGTAGTACTGACCTAAATAGACACATCATCTTTCAAATTAGTTCAAGAATATTAATATAAAAATGAAGAAAAAGGATCACTTAACATTGCAGCGTTTTAAATCAAATTCGAAATTCGAAATTCGGGAAAAAAATACGAGAAAATAGGAATCAATTTCTATTCAGGGAAAAAATTCTTTCCGAAAGACTCCAAAGTTTTTAGTTGCCTCTTAAAAATCTTAAATTTTAAAAATTGCTCTATTTTTATATTTTTCAAACGAAAAAATTTTCTGTACAATACTGTCTACTATTTTCTGAAAAAATCAGAATAAAGTTCAGAAAAGTGCAATAAGTAGGGAAAAGTGTAAAGTGAAAGATATCTCGAAAAAGTTTGAGACTTGCCATTCCATAGTTTCTCCTGAAAAGCCGCTTTACCCTTCTCTAATATTTCCTTATACCTTTTCGCATCATCATCGTCCCCCAAAAGCACGGCTATTTTCGAGGCGCAATAAAGCGAAGCGAGCCATAAACTTCCGCAATAAGCACTAGATGAAGAATCGGGTGCGGTTAATTTCATAGGAGCCCAAAATTATACCTATTAGTATAATTACCATGCACAAAGTATGACATTCATGTTTTATTCCTGTACCTTGAACCTTTCATTACCCATGTGTCGTAAGTCTGATCGGGAAATCCTCCATTTTCAATTAGGCCATCGTTATCCGTGTCGAACAAGAAAGTATGATTGAGAACCTGTCAAACAATTAATAATAAAATCTAATCACTCGTCCACGTTAACTATGTTATAATTTATTTAAAAATTTTAAGTGGGTTTTCACCTTCTTGATCGTCGGCCAAAAATCCATGAGTTGCTGAATATTTTTATTCAAAGCGTAATCTCTATAACAACTGAGAACGAACTTCGGATTGAGATCTCTCCATTTGGACACGTCATGAATGTTATAGGCGTTAATTAATTTAAAAGGCTCCTCCTCTATTATAAATATTAAATATAGTGTATTAGTATTAGCATTAGCAAAATCAGGGTGTCTACCCGACGGATGATTTTTAAATTGCGGTCATTTCCCGATTTTCTCCCGGTCAATTTAAAACAGTTCAAAAGATTTGAATGATTTCAAACCAAACGATTTTTAAAAACTTCAAGAGATTTCTCAACACTTTAAAAGATTTTCAAAATTCCTGATTTGAAACAGGGGATTTCGGAAAATAATTATAATTCTGAGTTAGAACATCAGATAATTTTTGGTCATAAGAATTAAAATTCTCATTTGTAACAGAGAAGTTTCTAAAAGAATTATATTCTGAATTTTAACAGGGATTATTTTTAAATAAATTCCCTTCTTCTAATTCAGAATTAAAATTATTTTCCAAATTCCCGTACCATGTAAACAAGTCTCTGTTCCAGTCAAATTGTATTTTATTACTCTCCCTTTTACGGGTTTGAGGGCTCCGTTCCCTTTACATCTTTTACAGTTTCACTTAACCACTAGGCCTTATACTTAACTTAACCTTTAATCGCTTCGCCTTCTTATTATTCGCTAGCTCTTAAATGTAATCTTATCTTACTAGCTCTTAACTATTATCTTGCAAATGTGCGAGACCTTCCAGGGCTTCCATTTCCTCTTACCATTACTCTTCAAGCTTTTCGAAATCACGCAACACTAATTTTTTAGACATATTTCTCTTGTGTCAATTTTGTTTTTTTTTCTACCCAATGCAATCTCTCTTTCCTTTTCTCTTCTGAACTCTTCATCCACTTTTCCCCTTGTCCACAACCGTCCAGTATCCACCTAACTCTCCCTACCTCGCTTTTTCCCCTTCCTCTTCCCCTGTTCATCTCTTCAGCACATGCTCCCATGATTCCCTTTCGACAGGGAAAAAAATCCTCAACGACAACTTCATACGCTCTTTACTTCCCACGCATTCCATATCCCACCATCCTCTCTTCCCCCTTCTTTCTCCCTCACTCGGCCTGATTTCTTCTACTATCTTCTCTACCCGTTCCCTCATCTTACACAACATTTCATCCACGCCTACCCCGTCTTCAATCACCACATTCTCTTCCTCCATTCTTACCATATATTCTCTTAGCTTATCCGCTCCCCATTTGTCCATCTTTGATTTTTTCACTGTGACCCCCTTCTTCTTCCTCCCCTCTCTTCTCCGATTCCCACATTTAAACGTTGCATTGACCGGGAAGCTTTCTGACCTTATTTCGTTCCCTACTTCCATTCTTTCTAAAAGCCTCCTTATCCTTTCCTCGGCCAAAATATAATCTATTACTGTTTCCCTTTTTCCTGCAAACGCAATCTCGCCTTCTTCATCCCCTTCCGAGTTTCCATTACAAATAAACTATCCTGTTTCTCCCAAAATTTCCAACAGAGTCCTACCCTCCTGATCCACCTGTTTGTGTTTCGATTTTCTCCTGAAAGTCTCACTCTCTTCATCCCATATTTCCCCCCTTGTTCCCCCGTCCATGCATTC